>JAKTYE010000069.1:0-23717 GCA_030561785.1 Ogataea ortonii | reverse complement strand
TTTCAGAATTTCACTAAGAGTAGACTTTGCCAATGGCTTATTGTATTTTGCAAGAAACCAGGACTCTGTTTCTTTGTGAGAGGGCTTCCTGTGACGTGTTTTCACAAACTGATTAATAGCATTTTTTTCACTAAGGGTGTAAGTGGTTTTTTTCTTTCGTTTCCTGCCATTTTGAAGTCGTTCGATATGTTGCTCGCAAAAGTTCATGTTTTAATCGAGCTAAGAAATACACAAATTAGATGAATATACGTAAAATAATACAGTAATCTTTTTTCTTTAAAAAAAATTTGTTCATACAAACCCTTTTCATTCATAATAGGGTAAATTTAATTCGTACCAGGAAATCTCTCTGTCCAAATTAAACAGGAATTCATAATACGCATGTTCACCTGCTTGACTGTACATAACCAAGTGAATATTACATAATCAATATTCCTGGAAAGTCTGTTAAATGTAGCGCACAGCCTGAAAAAATCATTCTTCCACTTTGGTCAAAATCAAGGTTACGGAAGAGCCGATTTCTAGGCAACAGAAAGGGTCTTCAAGGTCGTCTGGCTGCGACAATACCAGTCGGTAATTCCCGTCAGCCACTTTTGTTTGATTGAGGAACAATCCGTAGTCATAGGTGTAGAAATCGGGGGTGCAGAAAAACGTTTTGCCGGTGTCGAGGCTTTTGATTTCAGCCATTATGGAGAGCCTACACTGAACTCTGATGACCAGATTGGATATTCTGGGGAGCGTGAAGTCAAATTGTTGCTTACGCCCTCGAAAGGCAAATTCTAGAGTTTTTGTGAAAAGTCCTAGAGCAGTGGATACCTTCTCTAGAGTAAAAGATTTATGGCAATTGCAAATCAGTTCAAACTTGCCGTACTCTTCAGGATTATAAGTGGACACCACCACAACGTATTTTTTATTTGTTTCTAATTTCAGCCTTTTTACCTGACTTCCGATATCAAATGTCGGTGTTTGGCCTTCAACCAGCAAACGAGGGTTGTATTCTGTGACAAACTTGTAATTTCCATCGTCCTCAAAAACGGAAAAGTTCACCCTAAATCTAGAGTTGGTGTATAATCCAGCAATCAAGCAAACTGACTCTTTGTCTTTTCCATGAATGATGAGACTCATTTGTGAATTTTTGATATAGGTTGGATGTGTCCAACTACCCCCCTGCTTTCATTGGAGACCAAGCATCTCTGATTTCCTTGAAATGTCTAAACTCAGGAACTGCCTTCTTGACTTCCACTGGGTATCGTGAATAGAAATATATGGTATGAAGCAATGGTGGAGACAAGTCACCATCACTCTCCGACAAAAAAAGACCCGTGATGCTTTCATTAGGCTCCATCTTCAGCTTTGAAAGAACAAAACGGGAGTCGTTGCGGAGAGTCTGATATACTTTGCGACCTGCTTCTCTAGTCCACAGCTTTTCACCTTTTTCTGACTTGAACCATTGAACACTGATAGAGCTGTTCGTATAGGATGGCGTACGCAGGTGTCTCTCAACAAGCACGAATACCTCGTTCTGTTTTTCCAAGTTGCTGATTCCGAACTGGATTTGGTCCACCAGTTTCAATTTGGACTCACTTTTTCTAAGAAAAAAATGTTTCATCTCTTTATAGTTGAATAGCAAAGGGTCCCAACTGACGTAAAGTATATTGAATGGATAAATGTTGGCAATCTCAAATTCTCGGTTGCGAAAAGATGTGTTATTCAGTCTCCAACGAAACCCCAGCTGTGAACTGTCGTCCTCCTTCAAATCAATGACCGAATAATCGTGGTTCGGATAAAGATTGTGGCCAGCAATTTCTTTATTTGTCAAGTCACCTGTTGCCAGACCCAAAATGAGCTCTTTTTTGCGGAAACGTTTTAGAAGTTCAGCTAGCTCTAGTCTTGTGAGATCATCGACGGCCCTGTAGTCGGGAATCATTCCTGCTAGAATGAAAGCATCAGTAGCAGAGTTTGATCCGTTGAATTTATCGATGTTTGTATATCCGTTGATCTTCAAAAAGGCTTTTTCGATAACTGCCGGGGTCAATAAGCGAGGGTTACTGGCTGACTTGATGTACAATTGTGTTTCTTTTGGTAGTTGAGAATCCACATTCACAACTCTGGTAGAGCCATTAAAGTTCAGGAGAACAGAAAAGTCCGTTTTAGTGGGTGCACCGAAAATTATGGAGCGGATACGACTTGGATCGAGTCTCGAGAGCGACAGAAGCGTAGAGACAAAAGAAAAATTAGACAAAGAATCCTGGAAAATGTCTTCTATTTCGGTCATATCATCTAGATCGACCTTATGTAGTTCAAAATCAGAGCTCAATGCATGCTGTGTTTCAGGGACAAACACACCGATCGAATCATTGAAGGGGTAGTAGGTTCCATTTTCCATCTTCGAGGCTGTCCATTTGATCTTTTCATCTATGGTCCAATGGGAATTTTGATCTTTCACAAACTCGTAGAAACTCAGAATTTCATTGCATAGGCATTTTGCTTGCGATCTGAACTTCCCATCACAATCCTCGATCTGTGGAATAACTTTACCGAGCTGTCTCACCAGATCCAGGCTTTTGATTTTGACAGCTTTGGAGAAGGAATAGTCGAAGTAAAGGTCATTTAATTCTCCTTGTAACTGGCCCAAAAGCCGATACAAAGGAAAACTTTCCATATCAGAGGCCTTTTCAGTTCTGAGGACCCATTGAATAATGATCTAAGATAATTAAACACAGAGGACTTTTGTAAAGAATAAAATAAACAAAGTTAGTGCCCTCAAAAAATTTCACTATGAGGAAATTATCATTACCATATACATTGCAAACAACTTATTCTATTTTACAATTCGCCTTGTCCAAACACAAATTTGAAAGACCGGTCAACCAGTCCAGTCCGCTCTTTCTTTTTGCTGTTCTTGGGCACATTCAACAGCCCAGAACCATCTTTCAACCGGAATTTTCCGTCGATGGCTCCTTCCTCAGAGCTGGTCTCTCCCACAACGAAAAGAGCACTCATTTCAATGTCAGGAAGAACCTCCTGACTTGCCAGTTTGAGCAAGGATACCGAGCAACCAATGTCCTGCGCATCAGGGATTTTGGAACCAAGCAACTTCTCAATATTCTTTCTATTGTACGGAATAACCCCAATGAGATTTCCATGTTGGTCAACAGAACTGTTTTCTCTGAGAGCACGAATTGCAGAAGAGGCATTATCGTAGGTCAATTTCACCCATCTAGACCCAATGAAGATAGGATAGTTCCTTTTTGTGGACTGCTGAGACCCAGTCTCGGAAAATCGCTGCAATTGGATCACCCTTTGAAGAGACGAGACACTAGGCCCTATATCCTGATTGAAGTCCTCCAGAATCGTGCCAAATTTGTAAAATCGCTCTAAGACAGAACTGAAACAGGCATCATCGTATCCAAAAACAATAACAGCTATTTCCTGTAACAAAATCTCTGCATGTTTCTTCTCAAACAGCTTGTTCTTGGGACCAGAAGAAGCTGACAATTTATTCCGCACCTCAAACGGCAGGTCGGACCGATCGCTTTCGGAAGATGCACTACCAAACTTGTTCCTTTGTAGACGATTGAAAACGTTCTTGAACTCATTAGGATTGTTTTCAAAGGTAACAAAATTGGCATTGTCAATCAAAAGTTTGTTTCCAGAATTGTCATCATTCAACGTGTTGTAATCAAACAGAGATTTCTTGGGAGGTGCATCAAGATACTCGTCCACATAAGACAGTCCATCATCCTTACTCAGAGCCATAGTTCCACCAAGACTCTTCCTCTGTGAGCTGGAAGAAAAGGGAACAGCGGGAGGGTTAGTTGTGTCTGCGTCTTCAGAGGCAGAATCTAACGATTTGTTGACCCTCTTAATCAATGTAGTTGGCAAAATCCACTTCGTCGTCTTGATACCATTACTCTTGCTGCCACCTGATGCTATATTTCCTCCCTGAGTGCCTTTGGAACCTCCAGTTAGCCACTCAGGATCTTGGTTATACTGATCGTTTTTCAAAACATACTTGGAAAATCGTGATTGCTCCTGCTGTGGGTTTGTTTCTTGCGGCCGAAACGTGTTGTTCCACTCACTCTGCCCTGTGTTGCTGCCCAAAGAGAACATGTTGGACATTCATACGGCAAATGGGGTAAAAACGTATTATACAGCTCTCGTCAAATCGTCAACATAGCAATTTTTTTACCTCAGAAAAGTGGAAGAAGCACGTGACTTTAATCACGCTGAACAAGACTATGTTACAAGGAGTATAGACAGAAGAGACGACCTGGAGTTTGAAATGACAACGACAGTATCAATTGAGAAGGGACAGTGGGTAGCTGAGCAGCCCACCAACGAAAGATCCGAGAAAAGACCCTGAGAGTAAGGTGATTGGCCATCTTTGCCAATCACGATCCCAGTCGAGAGGAATCGGGGTGACACCAAGCCAGCAGCCGATAAACGTGCCCATTGAGATCATGTACACCTGATTTCTGTGAAAATTGGGCACTTGGAACGTGATAATCTTCAGCCATTTGGAGGGTGCGTCCTGGTCTGTGAATCTATAGGCGATCAATAATGGAAACACAGACAACAGGGACACATGGCATGCCAGATAGAAAGTTTCTGTTGTCAGAGAGCCAATTGGGGCGCCAAAGAGAATCAGAATCAGGTAAATTGGCACGGCAGAGAGCACAGAGAGCACGAATGCAATCGAAAGATAGAGCAGATCGCTAGAGTTGGGACCCTTGGACTTCTTAGACTTTTTTGGTTTTCTTGTATGTTCTATTACGATGACTCCGTAGATGAATTGGAGGACAAAGAGAGAAATGAATGATTTCTGTAGAGCATTGACGGTGTTTACCGTTACTTGAAAGTGACTGAACAGGAAGTATGCCAGTAATAAAGAGTGATAAGGAACCAATAGAAGTGAGGCTTTGGGATTGGGCAGTTCGTTAGGGTTAGAAACGTTTTCGAGTTCCGATTGAGTCGCCGTTTGGGTGTTTTTGGCGGAGTTCTCTTC
The DNA here is from genome assembly GCA_030561785.1 of Ogataea ortonii. Taxonomy (NCBI): domain Eukaryota; kingdom Fungi; phylum Ascomycota; class Pichiomycetes; order Pichiales; family Pichiaceae; genus Ogataea; species Ogataea ortonii. The sequence goes on along the minus strand of JAKTYE010000069.1, from coordinate 18,709 downwards.
AACTCCTTGTTTCAGTGTGCTTTGATCCGGTTGCTCTCCCCTGGAGAAGGTGACACTTTTTTTCTGTTTTCTGGAAGAGACACTCATAGCAAGAATACTGAGTATGAGAGACGAAAGATCTTGTGTCTATAGAGGGTTTTTTGTCCCAGAAGGTAGAAGAGTGTTAATATATATATATACGTCATGTTCATTTTACAGTGTAGAAATTTTTCCTCAAATCGCGTTATATAACAAGTAGACATCGAGATACAATTATGAATTGCATGATATTGTATGTACAAGTTGGCTCTAAATGTCTTTCTGTGTCTGAATGTCCGTTACCACAGCCACAGGCAATGAAGAATCCAAGTTGGTTTTCCGGGTAGTGAAATACTTGTCGAAGAAACCCAGCTCATCGATGGTGATAACGTCTCCAGGCCTTTTGGCAACAATACACCAGGTTGTTCCAAAATGAGATCTGGATTCCTCGGTGATTTCCAGCCCTGAGCGGTCAACAAGCTCGCCAATGTCCAGATTCCATCTGCATCCCCAGGATTTCGAGTGTTTTTCTGCTCTGGAATCCAACTTGCTGTTGATAAAGTCGAAAGAACCCCGACCATGTTCCAGTAAAATGACTCGTCCACCAGGCTTCAACAGCCGTTTCATGTTCTCCAACGCCTTGACCGGATCCTCGTGCGAACACAGACCAAAAGTCTCGATGATTGTGTCGTATTTCATCTTCCCACCCCCGCTCAGATCAAGCAAGTCCTCTGCCTTGCCAACGACAAACTTCACTTTTGGAAATTGAGGCCATTTTTTCTGGAATTTGTCGTACGCAACCTCCATCATCTTGGGAGACGTATCCAGAAAGGTGTACGAAGATAGTTTTGTTGGATCCAGGTACTCGATGTTGCGTCCTGTTCCAGAAGCAACCTCCAGAACGTCCCCATGGCAATGTTTCATGACCCATTTCCGCTTGGCTCCCATCATGGAGAAAAGCTCCTCTGAGGAGATTTCCGAATCGTACTTCTCAGCAATCTCATCGTAGAACTCGGTCAGATCTCGTGCGGGAAGTATGGATTTCTCGACCGTGTGGTCGACAAGAGGCTCCACGTCCTGAGGCTTTGGGTCAAATTCTTCTGCTTTGTTGCCGGCTTTGATCCACTCATCTCTCAGTTTGTGATATGCTTTCAACCTTTGGACGTCTGATGTTCTGATCAAATCTCCCGAAAGCTCTCTTATCCGGAGCTTTTCCCACTCTGTGAGACTTCCAACCAGATCCCTTTTGTCTAACAGCTCCTTTCTCTCCAAGTCTCGTAGATAAAGTTTCTGGAAATAATGGATTCCGTATCCGATAAATATAATGTACAGTCCCATGTAATACTTGGTTGCCTTTCTATTGAACTCGAAAGAACTTGTGATTGCTCCGAACTTCCGGATCCACGACCCTGAATTGACTGCCTCCTCATACTTCTTCTGCTCCTCTTCTGCCTTGATCTGCTCGGGAGTCTTGGTTTTTCTGGTTTTGTATTTGAACTCTGGTCGCACCGAGGACTTATTTCGCAGTAAAAGTCGGACATTCCGATAATATAGTCCTGTTTGGGGACGTAAAAAAGGCAATCCAACCCTTTTCAACATATCTGAGTCCACCTGTACAGTCTGTAGATCTCCAAATGGCTTTGTGGATGAGCTAAAAGACCTCCCGAGAAACAAAACCCATCATCAAGAAAGAGGCCTAAAAATTTCTTCGCCCTAATGGTGCGAATTTTTCTTTCTCAAGGAAAAACACATCTTCTCTTGTTATCTTGTTGTTAATAAAATAGAAAATCATCGGTATCAGTGCCAAACAGACAGATTGACTCAAGGCTCTACCATAGAAGGAAAAACAGACAACCATTTATTTCCAGTCTCAAGTTGGCAGATCGATTCCCGTTGACTACAGAGACCATATAGCGCGTTATTAGTACAGTTTGTTGAGACCACGACCGTGTTCAACAATGGACTCTACAGGACTGGAACAGATAGTGGGATCCCTTGGGGTGATCTACAGCCCGCAGTCATCTAACGGGGATCGTCATAAGGCACAGGACTTTCTAGAAACCATCAAAAGTATTCCAGAATCGCCGTTCTGGGGGTATCTTTTGGCGTTGCCCGACAGCAACCACGACTTCATAGTGAGACATTACGGACTCAATCTACTTCTGAGCGCCATCACAAAAGACTTCGGCAACTGGGATATTGAAAAACAGGTGGCAGTCCGAAATTGGGTCATTGAGCTCGCCACAAAAGTGTCTGAATCGGACCCTCACTACATGAAGGAAAAAATCGCTTTCTTATGGGTGGAGATTGCCAAACGGTGTTGGGGCCAATGCCTCTCGAAACAGGAGCACGACTCAATCTCAAAAGAAAAATCGTACACCCAGCAGGAAAAGTTGGAAAGCTGGGCGACCATGGACTCGATTCTGCTGGAACTTTGGGAACATAGTCTTATCACCAGAGAACTTTCCCTCATCATCTTCAGGGTTCTCTTTGAGGACGTTTATCTGCTCGATGATCCAATAGTATCACAGAGAAACAACGTACTCTCCTCGCTTTGTCCGGAAGTGGTCACTTCTGAGCAAATTCTCCTCATGAAATACGAACCAAACGAGTCCCTTAGAATGTTTGCAGCATCTAGCGAGGGCTGGCTTGTCAGATGGTCAAACTTACTCCAACAATGTATTGAATATCTAGTAGAACATCCAAACTCAGGCTCAGATCATGAATTCAAAAGTTATCTCAATCTCTCTCTCAAGATCCTCCAGGTATTCAAAACAAGTCTCTACTGGGTTTTACCTATCGCTTTCAGACATACCGGTGTTCTCGTCAAGCTTAGCAGTCTGTTGAAGGTGGATGATGTCAAAATCAAAACTCTCACTGTCGACTGTCTCCAAGTTCTGTTTACAAGATCGTACTCCGGAGAGGTAGACTTCAACGAGGTTATTGGTTCCATATTTCAAACTGAAGGGCTTGCAATGCTCTTCAAAGTCTTCAAGGAAATAGAATTGGATCCTGATGACATTGATGAAAACAAGTACACATTGATGAAGAAGTTAGTGGAGATGATAGTTGGCCTGAGTGAATATTTACAAATATCCGAGTCGTACAGCAAGTTCAAGCTTCCTGAAGGTGCAGACAGTTCAAATTACTTTAAATTGGTCCTGGAAACAACGAAACATGACTCTCTTGTGATTTCCGGACTATCGTTACAGTTTTGGTGTTCTGTGCTGAGAATCGACGAACTGAGCGACAAATCAGAATTTGAGGAGATCCTTCCGGATCTTTTGGAAACAACAGCCAATAGATTGATCAATTATGCGGACTACGACGAAGACTGCATTGCAAGAAAATTCCTAGATATAGATTTGGAGAGTCAGCCTGAACTGATCACATTTCTGGGCAATTTTAAGAAGTTGAACGACGACATTGTCAGAATAATCATCTGTAAGAAGCCCAAAGACGGACTACAATGGCTAGCGAACAGGCTCAACAACTTTTTCTCATCACCTACAGGGGCTCAAACATTGGCAGATTCTAAGTTGATCTACAAAGGCAAAAACTCAGAGCCTTTCATACAAGGATACGCACAATTCATTGCCATTGAGGCCTGTGTCAGAGGTATATCCAGATGGCTCATTTGGTGTCAGGATGAGGATATGGAAGCCACGAAGACCTTTTTGATACAGCAAGTTGATGAACTGTGCAACATGCTACTCATGTTGAGAGTGAATGATCCAATGCTTCTGAGAAAACAGATACAAACGCTTGTGCAGTTTACACCGCTTTTGAAGGGTGTATCCGGTACGATGTTCAAGGTTCTGGAGAAAGTGATGGAATCATGTACGTTTGAATTTCCAGCCGAAGCCAACGATGATGAAAGAGAGCTGATTAGAGACCTGAGGACAAGTGGAGGAACAGAGCTCAATAGATTGGCATATCTGATGCCAGAGTCATTGAAACACATCTTACCACAGTTAGAAAGTGCCATTGCATCGATACTTGACTCCAAGAAACTTAGTGATCATGAGGCTGTTGCGTTCAAGTCATTTTTACTCGTGGTTTCCCAGAGATCATCAATTGACAATAAGGCAGAACGCTTCAGTAACATTGTGGACCCCGAGCTGGTTGCATGGTCTGATCCAGCGACCGAAAAAGGTCTGTTGGAACTTCATTGGTTTATGGAAAGAGTGGGAATTGTGCGAATTGCTGAGTATTTCCAATCTAGAAACATCACAGCAGACACCAATCTTCTGTTAGCCGAGATGGACGAAAGAGGTAAAAATTTGAAAAAAGAATTGAAGGATCATTGGTCATCTGTTTTTCCTATCAGAGCAACAAGGATCTTCATACAATACAGCATAGAGAAACTGGACCATCAATCAGAAACCTATCAAGATTTGTTAAAGTTGTGGAAACCTAGAATAAAGCCGATTTTGCCCCACATTCTTCAGCTAGTTTATCAAATCCAGGCTTATCACAACCCAGCCAATTGGAATGGTCTGCCTTCAGAGGTCCAGTCCTTCGTCAAGTATAGTTGTATGGAAAGATTTTGGCAACAAGGAGTCTCCATTCAGTCAAAAGAATCGTTTATGGATGAGAGTGTGAAGGCCATGCACACTTTACGTGATTTCGCAGACAGCGTTGGCCACATTGTGAGATACACCAGGGAATATGCGTACCTCACCATCAGTTCAATCTCGGAGCTAGAGGAAACGCTGTATGAGATACCAGACTGTGCAAGCCTGTTATGGAAAGCCTTGACCGGAGAGTCAGTGGGTATTACATTACATTCTTGGAGACATATGATCAATCTAGTGATACGAAGCATTATTAAAAACTGTCCCCTTTCACAGCTGGATCCGTTCATGGTCGAGTTACTTCCACAAGTGTTCACAACTCTGGATGAACTGCTGGTATCAAGATGGGATGTGGTTTACCGGAAAGGACTGCAGCTGGAAGGAAACGAGAGTGATGAGCAATTGAGCGAGGAGATGATGGAAGAACACATGCTTAGACAGTTGACCGCTGTCATTGATCGAATGCTGATAGACCTTGTTGGACAACAGGCATCCACCAGCTTGAACGAAAGACAGCTGAAAACTCGACAATTGATATTCAACAACTTAAATCTTCTTGCACCGTTGCTCAATCTTTTGTGTCACATTATCAACTTCAAAGATACCAGATGTTCGTTCAACGCGATATTAATTGTCAAACATATGACACAGGAATTGATTGTCCTCAATAATGACGAAGTGGACAAATATCTCTCTGAAAACATAATTCAAACGTTGCTCAACGTGTTAGTTGACAAGTTCTATGTTGATGCACACCCGGAGGCGGCATACACTTTGACCATTCTTTACATGGGTTTGAGATACAAGTCGTCATACCCTGCTGTAATCTTGCAAAAGATTCTGAATGTCTCCAACAAGGAGTTGAGCCAGTTTGAGGTCATATTGATGAACTGCAAGAAATTGAGAGAAAGAAGAAACTGTTTCCTACAATTGATTCAGAGCTCGGACAAAAACGCGGATGGATCTGGCAACGATGAGGAACAGAAACTCAGAGATCGGAAGAAACAAGTTGAGACTGCCCAACAACGTAGAAATAAAAAAGGTGCTGATGAGGATGTCATGGATGATCCGCTCACAGAAAGGGCTCTGAACAGCATGTTCAATGAAGACTGAAGTCAGTGGACCTGAGTGAGGTTAATGTTTTTTTTTCGAATTCATTGTGAGTTACGACTTTTCATTTAGTTCAACCATTTGAAGATGCATTCCAGCTTGTGACAGCTGTTTGTGGATTTAACAATGAGTTTTCATGTATATTACCTAATGAACTTCATTCTGCCGTTTCGAGTGGCTCGTTCTGACTTTGAGGAGCCCACACACTATTGAGAGTGTAAAGTGCGCTTTTTTCGAGTTCATCATTCCAGTTCGGATACACTTTTTTCAAAAAATCAATGAACGAATCTCTGTCCATTTCTGCTGTGGCCCTTCTTCCTACTGAAAGTATTAGTAAATGGTCTTCAGCTGATCGCACCGTAGAGACTGGCCGCCTTGCTGCGTTTTTTGATTTGCCGGATGTCGCCTGCGACACGTCCAGTTGGTTTAAATACTCTTGTTTGACTAAAGTCTGCAAGTAATCAGGAATCGTGAGGTTGTTGAGAATTGGAATAGGTTTTGTTTCTCTGAAACCAAGCTGGAATTTTGTCTTGAGAATTGAACGTAGATCCTGCTTATTGATATTGTTGCCATGCATGAGCACGATTGCCAGTATGAGGATCTTGAACCCCTGCTGAACTAGATCGGTGGCTGGTTTAGGGAGTCCTGCTCCTGTTTTCATCACTGGAGACGCACCGGAGCCTAGTTCTTTCAAATCAGATATCGAGCCGACAGCTCTACTATGTCTGCTAAAAAACTTGTAGAGTTCATCCTTCAAAAATGTCGGCAAAATGCTCACCAAGATGTAGTCTTCAGCACGGGCTATTTTAGGTTCCACCATGGACTGCGACTCTTTATTTGTTGTTGTTGTTGCTGTCGATGAGATTGCTGTGGCTTTCGATGGCAACTCCAACAAGTCCATTGCAAACCCCGTGTTTAATGTTTCTCTGATCCGAGGAACAAGGTCTTTTCTGAACTGGATTCCGTGACCCTTTTCTCCTTCTGTCTCCATTATACGTGCCACCAACCCCTTTGTTAGAACCTGGTACTTATTTTCCAGTCCCAAAATCACTCTCACAAATGCACGGGTCAGTTTTGCAATTCTTTGTTGTTTCACATTCAGTCTTGCAGATTTGGAGCTACTTCCTGAGTTATCTTGTTGTTCTTCGTCTTCTGAGCTACTGTTAGACTCAGAAGACGAAGACTCTCTTCTGGACCGTTTCTGAGGCCGTGTTTCTTCATAATCCAGATCTTCCTCATTCCAATCGTCTGATTGTATAGTTCGTTTTGCCATCTCTATCTGCAATTGATTCTTTCAACGCTCTTTTACCAACAAAGGACCGTTACTGAAAGGAAACAAAAGCTCATTATATATAAAAATCTACAAAGGAACGCGATTTGCAAGACACGACCTTTTTGTTTCCCTTTGTTCGGCCAGAAACGTAAATACTCCTTGTTTTCCAAAGCAGAGTTCTCTTGTTGACTTTGGTTTTCTGTCTCAACGCCATTGAATAACTCATCGGACCAATTCAAGCTTCTGTCTAAAACTGGTAGAAGACCAGTTCGGGCGACTTTGTGCTCAAATTTTCCTCCATCAACATTCCTGACCCTCCTCACCATCCACCTCGCTAAGTTGTGGGTCTCCCTTTTGAATCTCGCTCATGTCTTGGATGTTGAATAAGTTGACTCACGGGGCACAGGGAATATTCAAAATGACCGGGAATGCCATAATCGGTACTTCAGGCTCAACTGGTACACCCGGACCATCCCTGATAGTACCAGGAAGCGGCATCATCAGCCAAGATGTGACCAGGAAGAAAATATCCTCGTTGGTGGTATCTTCTCTGGTGGCAATGGCCTCGGGAACGCCATATCTGTATGGGATTTATTCTCCGCAGGTGATGGCAAGATGCGGTTTCACTGCTGCGGATGCTTCGTTTCTGTCTTTTGCCTCAAATATCGGGTCTTCCATCGGAGGACTGGGAGCTGGCTTGTTTATCGATCGCTATGGGCCAAACCGGGCTATTCTGCTGGGTTCCATTCTAGAGTCCAGTGCATTTTTTATCCTTTTTCTCAACTACGAGTACCAATGGCACAACTTTCCTCTTCTACTTATAGCCATGATCAGCGTCGGATTGGGATCAGTTCTCCCTTATTTCTCAACCATGAAAATCGCAACCCTCAATTTCCCTAGACATAGAGGAGCTGCAAACTCGTGTCCCGTTTCGGCCTATGGTCTTGCGGCGCTGTTCTATGCTCTGGTGTCTACTATTTTTTACGAAGGAGATACAAGAGGATTGCTCAGATTTATAGCCATTTTCTCCGGAGTGGTCATGGGGCTTGGTTCCTTCTTTGTGGGTATCTACGAGCTCGAATCCACAGATACAGATCAAAATGAACAAATTGAGGAATCGACAGGAATCACATATCTTCTCAAAGGACATCGGGGCTCGTTCGCCCACCTCAATCTTGTCAGAAGTAACTCGGCTTCGTCACTTTTTTCCACCACGTCTGAGGTGTCGAATTTCTCTGTATCCTCTTCCATCTCGACAATCTCAGGGGTTAGCCATAGGCCAATAACAATCTCGAATACAGGGTCAAATGTGGACACCCCCGTTGGCTCGAGGCCAAACAGTTATTACTCAGCGAGCCCCATAGTCCTTACATCCTCCAAGTCATCTAGTCATCTTCAATCGATGGGTCTTTCTTCCTCTCCAGTTGAGTTCAAGACCAAACAGTCCATTGCCAGAGCAAACTCCTACAAAATCACTCCTTCGTTGAACAGCTCTCCCAGAGGAGCAGCAGTTTGTGGAAGTGTTCCTAAGAAATTATACAGAGAGGAAGCAATCATCGATGAAGAAACGGCATTGAGCGCTCCAAGCACGGAGCCGACAGCAAACAGCTATAGTTCTCTCACTTCTTCACCTGTTGGTGGGCATTTGGCTTCTTTTTCAGAAACACTCACGGAACAGCAACAGGAAATACAAAGACAACAGCAAGAGTTCAACCACCTAGCAGGCCCTCTTTTTCCAACTGCTGAGAGCTCTCATGCACTGAAGAAGAATAAGGTCAAAAAGACAAAGGCACCTTACTCTGTCCAGACACATATAAGCTCATTACTCAAAAACAGAACTTTCCTTGCTCATTTTGTTTTGAACGCATTTTACTGCGCAGTTGGCCAGATATACATATTTTGTATTGGTTACATTGTCAAGGCCCAGCTAAACAAAGGTTTTCCAGAACCTTTTCTGGCTAATCTTCTTGCAAATAGGCCAGACGAGGATCTGTCTTCAGTGTTTCAGGCATTACAAGTTTCTATTATTTCTGTGGGGAATTTTCTTGGGAGAGTGATTGCAGGACCCTCGAGTGACTTGATCCACAGACACTTGAAGATGCAACGATTATGGGTGATGGTGTTTTCGTTGGTTGTCATGCTACTTGCCGAATTGAGCTTGGTTGTCTATAATGAGCTCAACATGTTATCGTTGAGCTCAATGTTGGTTGGAACCAGCTACGGGGCAGTTTATGGGACGATGCCGGCCATTGTGGCTGACACTTTTGGATCCAGACACTTTGCAACCACATGGTCTTTGATAGGCACAGGTCCCATTTTCATTTTTCTCATTTTGAGCAACTTTTTTGGGCGCACTTACGATTCACACAGTCAGTATGTTGATGACGGTCATGGAGGTCTGGTGAGAGTTTGTTTTTTGGGAAAAACTTGCTACGACCAGGTTTTCAAATTGAACATTCTACTGTGTATTCTACTTTTTGTGGGTGCTCTCTTGATAATTTATTTCAGACGGAACTCAAAACATCGTCATTGAGTTCCTTCGTCTCTTTCGTTTCTATATAATTCACTTTAGACTCTCTTTATCTGGATAAAGCGTCTTTAACTCTAGTAGTTTCACTGCCTGAAAAAAACTTATAGTGGACCAATGGATGAGAAAAAAAGACGTTGAGAATTTGAGAATGTTTTGAAAAAGGGACTGTATTTAGATGGCTCAATTCTCTTACTTGAGCTGTTGGTGATTGGAGGTTCGGAAGCTGACATCTCAATTAGTAAGTGCTGCTTTTTTTCTGGGAGAAAGGGGCCAAAATGAGTCAGAGTCGACTATTTTCATTGCGATCGATTATACAAAGGATCGTTGGAGGTTCCGAAAAGCCGAGTCCAGCAAGGATTTCGAAGGGTGTGCCGAAAGATCTAGAAGAGGGAGGTCTTGTTCCGTCGGTGGAGTTTGAGGTGTTTGGTCCGCGATCCGATCTGGTGAACATCAAGCTTCCAAAGTCGGCCATTTTGAATCTCAGGTATTCCAACAGAAATCAGCATGTTTTGGCGATGAACGGGAAGATTTCGGGTCTTTTTGTGGAACTGGGCAAGATTCAAGGACCCAATGGGCTGCTGGTCTTTCAAAGATGTTTCAATACTGCGGAGCCAATGTCGATAATACTTGGCAACAAGCTACAGAACGCCAACTTCACGGTTATTGAATCGAAGATCACGTCAAATTGGATAGTCAAGAGAGATTTTTTGGTGGCGTGGACGGGGAATTACTTGGATCTTGCGCTTCCAGCTGCCTACGAAAAGCTTGTGAGCGTCAATGGAGACGGGACGTTTGTGTTGAGCTCTCCAGGCCAGGTTTTGCAGGTCCAGTTGAAGGAAAACGAGTCGATTTCGGTCCATCCGGCCAGTCTGATAGGGTACACTGGAGGAAATGAGCTGGAAGATCTTGGGAATGGCCTGAGAAGCGTTGCAGATCTGAGTGTTCCCCGTGTTTCCCGCATGTCCAGACTTTCGGGAGTGTACAACTTCCTGAAAAACAACTGGCTCCTGTTGTATTCCCTATTGAGACCTTCACAGGAAGGAAATGAACCTGTCGAGTCTAAATTGCAACCGAAAGAACCAAACCATTGGCTTGTCGACAGATTGAGCTCCGGATTCCACACGTTCAGTCTGTATGTTCGAAACTTCATTTTCAAATTGGTGTCAGGCTCCAGTCAGGATTACCTAATAGAACTGACAGGGCCAAAGACGTTGTTGATCAGCAATTCGATCCATCTCAAGGACAACGTTTTGGCTGAGGATGAGTTGAGGAAACTTGGTTCTTCCAAATAGATATACGCAATGAGATAAAAGAATTCACTGAATGATAACGGGTGTAGGTGTCTAAAATAGGTAATTGTTCCTACTGATAAGATTTTTCAGTGACTAAAATTTTGCGATAAATAAAGTATGTGAGAAAAGAAGAACCAGGACAGATATATATAGGCAATTGTGGCTGTTCAGATGCCTTGTGGAAGACGATTTGTACACCAGTTGGCTAGAAGACGTCGAATACTCACGGAGAACGACTTTGTAAAGCTCAAAAGCCGCCTTCTAGGCTCAAAATGGGCTCTTTTCGACGATAGTATCTCTGGATATCCTTCCAAACAACTCTATGTCACGCTTCAATCACTTCTTGGGGGTCCTTTATTTATGGAAGAATTTAGAAATGGTGGCTCCAGCTACACAGATACTCGATTCAAGACCGGAAACACCTTGCCATACGGGTATTTTTTGCTGTATTGCAATCCTTTGTCTAATGAAATGGAGCTAGGACTTGACGGTTTCGACAATTATCATGCTCCAGCCACCGAAAAATTCGATTATTTCCAGCGAAGAATGTGGGTGGGAGGGGAGTTTCAGTTCAATCGGGCTAATCCGCTTGTTTACGGCGATTCGTTAACTTACACAGAGACAGTCGACCGAATAAAGAGTCTGAACAACCACCAGTTGGCGTTCATTGACTACCGAAGACAGTTCGACAACAAACATGGCAGGTCCACTGTTGAAACAAGACGTCTGTGCTATCTACAAAATGAATACATCCCCCAGAAAATTTCGGAAAGCCCAGAAAACAGACATTTTGACCAGTCAACCAGGGTTATTCCGTCAGAGCTGTCGAGTTTCCGTGTCAGTGCTCTTATGTTCAACGCCCATTTGATCCACTACAATCCGAGCTATGCAACAGAGACAGAAAGGTATCCAAAGGTCGTGTTGGAGGCCCCATTGCTCATAGGACTGGTTCTGCAGTACTGGTGGAACGTGATGGGAGACGAGCACAGTCTGGAATGGTTCAAATACAAAATTCCGTGTCCTTCTTTTGTGAACGATGAGCTCACAATAGGTGTCCAACGTTTGGAGGAAAAAACATGGAGATTGTCCATGCAACACACAAAAACTGGCTCTTTATGTTTCGACTCCACGCTGAAGGTGGTTTAGTAGAACATTGTCAATTCCAGCTCCTGTTGTTTCCACTTTTTCCACTTAGTTGCCGGCTTTTTGTCGAGATCTATGATCGCCAGGCGCCTGGTGTCGAGATCTATGAATATGGTGATGTCTTTCAGTGTCATTGAGAGCGTGAGAAAGTCGTCCACATCATCTGGAGACTGCAAACTTCGTAACTTGGCATGGATGTCCAATCCAGGTCTGTTCTGTATGTCAAATAGTAGTTGAAAAATGGAAATGTTTGTCTCTATTGACTGTTTCAGCCCCTCAATGGATGGGAGTTTTCGTCTCTCTAATTCACAGTGGATCTTATCACACCATTTTTGTACACCATTTGTCTCCAACAGCTCCAGATTGCAGAGTACAAACTGCTCGTTTCTCGAAATCGAAAGAGCGCAATTTCGACAGCGAACAAACCCCTTCGGAGGACAATACAGCCATTTCGGTTTAAGCTCCAGCAATCTTTGATTTTCTGAAAGATGGAATCTCAGATGTTTGTTCAGCTGAAACGACTTCCGACTCCCAAGAGAAAAGATGTTGTCCATTAGAATTCCATTAGGGTCAGATGAATCGAGCTCAAGTCCCGTTTTATGACCCAAGATTTCCGCAAAATCCTCTGAAATATTGACTAGTTGCATCTTGATAACATAAGGAGCCAGTTCTCCAGACTTCTGCTCCACATAGTCGTAGATTTGTCTGCTATTAAACGAAGAGCCAGCAAGTCTCAATCGAACAACCTTCCCCTTGAAATGAGGCCGTTCTGATGCTTCTGAGTCCCAAAAAAAAACAGCATTAGCTCCTCCCGAGTCCAGAAGTTTCCAGTTTCTGGGATCATCTAACAAAAGCATCTGAATGGTGTGTTAGAATCATAATAGCCAACCTCATATGGAGAAGAAGAAATTATTTGTGAGAAAAAAATACTGTAGTTAGCGAAACGATCTTATCTATTTTATATACAACCTATCTTATTGTAGAGAGATGAGATCTTTATAGATCTCAAGATACAACTTCTTCCCCAATTTTGTCAAAATGAGCTTCTTTTTATCCTCATTCAAATTCACAAACCTCTTGAACATGTTCAAGTCAATGAAAGGACGTTTGATAGAAGACATATAGTTGTTGAGGCCTCCAATAGCGTTCAACTTCGGGTTCAGTCCCAGCCAATGCTGTTCTTTGTCACTCAGATAGTTCTGGATCGAATATAATCGTCTGTATTGGGCCTCATTGATAGGACTCACCTTGTACAAAGACCCGTCTATGTTGCTGCCAATCACCTCGTAGCCCAACTCTGCCGAAGAAGCATTTCCCAGAGTATTCACCATCGAAAAAATCGACCGTTCTCTCTGCACAGAGACCATGTGTGTGGAGATTCCATTAGACCGGAACACCGATCGTCTTAAAAGCTTGAGACCTTTCAACGAGCTGGGGTCGTAAGGATCATATTGAAGCAAATGCATCACCGAATCTTCTCCAGCAATGAGAACGTACAAGTTGTTATCATGGATAATGAAATCTGCAGCCAGAACGTTGATGTTATGTTCATCTTTTCCCAGACTGATCATCCGGTACGGAGCAGCATCAAATCCGTGCAATGAAACACTGTGGTAAGAGTCAGCAATCAGAAGCAAATTTCTAAAAGCCTTCACCTCCTTGGAGTACACTGAAGTGTCGGTAAAGGCAACAGGAGCAACGTTCTCGTCGCTTTTCATCGTTCTCACGAGAAGACGTTGTCCCTGAACAATTGCAAACCGATCACTGATGTTACAGATCGATAGAACCGGACCCTTCGCAGTCTCTGTAGTTATCAGTTTGAGTCGGTGCTTAGCCTCAGGCCGTCCCGGCTCAGGAACAATGTCATTCACTTCGTATATTTTCCATGAACCGTTTGTTGACAGGTCTTCCACACGGTATTGTGCGGTGCCCACAATTAAAACGTTCTTGCTGTTAATTGTTTCGGATATTTTGAGGTCCATCACTTCAAGAGACGTCACCACCTCGTTGTCTTCAAGCTCGACAGTGTCAATGACAGTCCAATTTGCAGCAGAAACAATATGAACGCAGCTTTTGTAGTTACTGGCCTTCACAGGCCTGTCTTCTCTCAATCCCTGCAAGGGAACCTCGTCTTCGTCAAGAGCATTATATGGCTTCTCTTGCAACGTCGATATAATGTAAGTTCCCGTTGGCGAGTGATATTTGATCTTGTTAATGGTATCTTTGTTCAGATATGACTTCAAAATAGGAACCCGGTTGACATAGCTGTACTTTTTATCGATCTGACAAATTCTACATGCCTTTTTGTCATCAATTGCAATCAGACCATTGGAGCATTTCTCCTCGTTGTTGAAGTTGGCGAAATATAGCGTCGATCCAGGAGTGAATTGGAACAGGCGTGGAGTAGAATTGTGCTCCTTCAGAATCACGTACGAGGCTGAACCTGTAATGAGAACAGCTTTGTAACCTTGCAAATTGTCAATACTGATCAGATTCCTCTCAATCTTTGTGGCAAATGGGTACGAGTTTTCAGGAGCACCTATAACAGGGAACTGACAGAGCTCGTTCATCTTGTTCAATTTGTAGGCCATTTCAACAGGATCGAAATATGTCTCATATATGATCACTTCACCACCAAAAGTCAGGGCAATTAGATAATCTTTGGTTTCGCAGCTGTTACCGAGTTTAGTGAACATTACCTGTTTGATGATTGGATCCACCTCTGCCTCGTAATTTGGATCCATTGGTAACAGTTGAAGCAATTCAGGAAACTTATGGATGTCTTTAAACTCAGAAACTTTCTCCTTATGGTCTTTCTTAAAAACTAAAAGTCTGTTGTCGGCAGTGACAAGCCAAAAGATTGGCTCCAGAATTGAGTTTTCGGCTTCCAGCACTGGCTCACCATTGTGATCCCGTTTTACACTTTTGGAACCAAAGTTCTTGAGCACCGAAGACTCGCAGATCCAACCATTTGTGAAAATAAGATAGTTCAATAAAGCCGGAAGGTCCATCTTGTGAAGTTCTCTGTTCTGGAATTCAAGGATATCTATCTCACCATTTTTCATAATGACAATAACGTATTGACCGAAAATAGTGGCAGAGTTGATCTCGTAATCGTAATCAATTGAGCTGACTTCAGCAAACTTGAAGGTGAACAAAGTTACTTTGTACAGAGTCACCTGAACTATGTAGTTTTGAGAGGAGCCTGTAACAGTGCCAAATTGTATCGTGAATTGTTTGTTGTTGAAGTCCTTAGTATATAAATTCTTGTAGTTTTTGTTGATTTGGAATATCTGGGTTCGGAAATTGGTGAAATCAGTAGTAATCAGGTATTTGGTCTGCTCGTTCTTATCATTAAGAGTCCAAATCTTGTCCACATTTGAGAATTTGAGAGTAGATTTTATGATAGGTTTGATTGTAGGACTAAAGGTACAAATGGAACTGTTTGCACCAATTCCACAGGATCCCACAATGACCTCTCCGTTCAAGTTTGGATTTTGCAGTCCCATGATTTTAGGCTCTTTAGAAACTGTTCCCAGTGTGAAATTAGTGAGTGGACCACAGTTGATAAGGGTGTCCATTATCTTGAATTCGCAGTTTGTCAATAAAAGGCTTTCATCCACTTGCTGTGCCTCATCTTCCCCGTCATATAGCCATTGGTCATCATCCTCATTGTCTTTCGTTTTTGAAGTCTTCTTGTCCTCTGTGACCAGAGAGCCTGATTTGTTTTGTAGCCTGAGAAAGAGGGAATCACCTCCTTGACAGCAAACAAAAATGGAATCAATACTTTCTATGTTAGTGATCACAATAGGATGGTTAAGGACAATTCCCTTGTAATTTTCTTTGCTAATTTCGTAGATGCCATTAAGTGTGGAGTTTCCACCGATCTTATCGAACTTAAGTTGATATAAGAGGCCTGCCTCGGTGATAATAAGGACTTGGTCATTGCGTACCAAGCTGACTCGACTGTTGTCCAACATGAGTCCAAGGTTTGATTGGTCTCTGAGTTTGAGATTCGAGCAGTCTGGATAGAACTGGTTTGTGTATACACCTCTAATTGACCCGAGCGAATTCACGTGAATTAGTTCATTAGATCCCACCAGAAGAAATCCATTGGTAGGGCTTGGAAGCGGATGGATATAGTCAAGATCGTAAGGCAGGTCGTTAAGTTCCATGATGGTTGTGGCTTTTTTTGCCTCTAAGTCCAACGATAGAACGATCACCTTCATATTGTCTTTTGCTTTTGGAAGATATCCTGCCCATGATAGAGTTTCTGGGGCGTACAGAATAGCCATTGTTGGATCTCTGTAAGAATGTAGAAATTGGAAATCGATGATATTTTTCAGATCCTCTGCCAGGGAAGAAGCATTGAGAACAAAACTCTCTTCAAACAGCTTTTTTCTGTTTTTTCGTTGACTGAATGAACTTGATTCCTGTTTCTGTGCTTCTTTCTGTTTCTCTGTCCCGTTTTCCTCGTCTGCTTCCTCTTCTTCATCGAGAAAGTTCTTGAAAAATGGCAGAAAAGTGAACAGACCATTGACTTGCAGCGTTGTACATAGTCCGTTTGGGTCTGTTCGGTGGCTGACAGTCCAATCTGAGGGGTTTTCTGTCGAGAGAGAGTCGAGAACTGTATCATAGTAATGCAGACTCACTGTCGAGATACAGTGGAGCTGCTGATCCCATTTGATGATGGACAGCTTGGCGAATTTGGTTGAAACTACCAAATAGTCCAGATTTTCGTTTTCGTTCGACCGGAACCTGGAAATATTGATGATCTCTCCGTTCAATCTGTACTCGGTGACAAGAGACAATTTGTAGCGTTGTTGTTGGATCATATTCATCAGGAATCCATCACCGATGAACGACTCCGAGTTTCCGATCACCTGTTCGAGTCTTTGTTCCTCCTCTGGGTCCTCTGCGGTGTCCTCTTCCTGCTGCTGGAGCTCGACTATCTCGAACAGCTGCAAAAGAGTTCCTTTAGAGACCACAATGTTTCTGCTCTTGGGCGACAAGAAGTTGCAATACACCGACCCTGTGCATGTGGAAGGGTCGACAAACTGATGATACACGTCCATGGTGGAATTTCTGGCCAATTGAACAGATTAGTCCAATAGATGTCCTTCTTAACGGCAATCTTTTGGACAGATTGGTTGTGATCAGTTGTTGACAAATTTTTTCTCGAATGAGAAATCCGTTCTTCTGGGGGGTTCCCCGGTGGGTATAAAAATTTCCCCGGTGCAAAAAAAAAGTTCCCGGTGGAGCCTTCTACAGTATAAACCGTGCTAATATCTGCCTCCATACGTGGTGGCTAGCCTCTTGGCCAGATGCTCGTGAGCTGTGATGGAACGGCCGTGTTTGGCCAAGTGGTGTGCTGCCCCACGGCCCTTGATTCTCTCCACAGCAGGAGCAGGAACTGGCTCCAGGAGAGTCTGATCGTCCGGATGGGCAAAAAGAACAATCGAGTACCGGGGTTTTCCCTCAGCCAGCAGTTTCTGCGGGAACCTGACACGGTGGACAGTGCTCTTGAGCAGTCCGTTTGTCCAGTAGCACAGCTGGTCGCCGATATTCACGATCAATGGAGGAGCCTGGCCAGCAGTGTGGTATTTCTGCGAGGCACCAACAAAGGGAACGGGCTCCCATTTCTTGGAAACAGGCGACAAGATCTCCAGACCGTCCTCGTCCTGTCTCTGCAACAACAGCGTCACACAGCCGTAGTCGGTGTGTGCTCCAGCAACGTTCACCTTGGCACATTCAGCCAGCTCCTCGTTGGTCATTCCAGGCCTGACCGGAGACGGATAGTGCAGAAAACGCAGAGCACTGCCGTTGATCTGTTCTGGGTTGTGTCTCGAAACAAACCACTGGTCGCCTCCGTTCTTCTCCTCGATCTGGAGAGCCATGGCAAGCAATCTGAGCATCTTGTGGAGAACGGCGTTCAATTTGACAATCGTTTGCGAGACAACACGTCTGTTTTCCGGTCTTGTGAACCACTCGGGAATGTCCTGGTCTGCCTCGCCAGTCCTCAGGTTCAAGTTGGCGAAATTGAACGCCTCTTTTGGGTCTCCCTGGCTCTTGTCGAGCTCGTCTTCCTCCAAATTCTCCACTCCCACTCCCGTATATCCCCTGTTCGACTCGTCGATCTTGTACTTGGACTTCTCGCTGTATGGAAGCTCGAAAAAGGTCTTGGACAGCTCGAAAAGATCGTCCACTTCAGCCTGGCTGAACCCATGACCCTCGATCATGAGGAATCCCTGGCTCGAGGCGGCTCCCAGCAGCTTTTCGGCTGTGTCCTGGTTGATCTGGGCAATATCAACGATTTCCAGCGGGTTCTTTTGAGTGATAGCAGGCATCTCAATATAATATACTGTATCAGAAGAAAAACTCCTACAATAAACGATCGAATCGTCCAATTTTTATTGGCCTTTTTTTATATACAATTTTCGCCGTTATCTATATAATAAATCTGCAACAAAGGATAAGAAAAAATTCTCACCAAACAGCTTAAAAAATAGCAGAGTCGTTTCGAAAAAAACATCTACCAACTAAAACTGTAAAACATATGTATATACAGAACCATATACATAATGTCAAGTCAACTCAGCACAGAAAATGTATGACAAGGCCAAAAAAATTAAAACATGTCAAAGAACTTATTTCTTGGCAGCCTTCTGGGCAGCCTTGGTGACCTTACCGGCACCGGCAGCAGCCTTCTCGACAGACTTGATGACACCGACAGCAACGGTTTGTCTCATATCTCTGACAGCGAATC
>JAKTYE010000068.1:0-24466 GCA_030561785.1 Ogataea ortonii | reverse complement strand
GCTAAAACATGATCCAAAATCGTTTTTGAGCGCGAGACCACAAGCTTCTTTGTGACGATGGATATAACTCTGTCAAAAATCATATGCAAAGGGGATACGGCTACAACACTTCTCGGATGCCGATGGAAGGAAAGTTTCAACAGCTTCAGTCTTACAACCTTACACCATTCATTTGTTTGTTTCACAGCTAGCGAGCAGTTCGACATTGGTACTAAAGAGCCAACCGGTCTTGAAATGAATTAGTGAAGTTGTTCAGAAGAGAAATGTTTGCTAGAGAGTACTAAGATCTGCACTGTCGGTAGTGAGAAGTAATGAAATAAGATTTTTGTTTCAAATGTTCAGGGTCTAATTCAGAAGAAAGACAAACTGAATATGGCGTACCGAAAAGGAATCACTCAGTCCAAGTCAGGTTGACTGAGAAAACAACATGTTCTGGATAGAAAGTTTTCTGTTGTAAACTACGAGCTAGTTCCAGTATTCACTAACTCTAAATCAATAGTTATATACAGTATCGAGTTTTAGCTACTCACCCCTAAACTACTTTGCTAAAATTACCTATTAGTATTCACGGGATTTCTATCTGAAGTTCAGTATTCTTTGAACAGATCCACTGATTCTGTAAACCAGATGTGATCATCTACTAAAAAAATTCAAACAGATTGATTGGTTTTGTTCGCTGATTTTATTAGATAGAGAAATTTATAAATTTCATTTCAAACCTTTAGAAATACAAAATTTTCGTCTGGACTTAGCTAGTCATTGACAGATCGTCCACCTAGTTCATTTACTGCGCTAGATAAATTAACTAATTAAATTATCCACTGTCTCAGATCCTCTACTTCCCTTCAGTGCTTGCACACTCTTCTTGCCACTCCGCTATCAGCGACAGGGGCACATATGCCACAACCTTGGTGTTGAGGATGTCATGATATAGGCAGGGAGCAGTTTTGGTGTCTTGAAAGGCAGAGCACTTTGGACAGTGCGAGCTGCTTCTGGCTAGCACCCTGTAGCACCTTTGACAGCTGTGGCCAAAGAATAGCGGCAACAAGGGTGAGAACGGCGCATTTCGTGGAAAGATGTGTTCATCGTAGTGCCGATAGAAGAAGCGTGAACTGCAGTACTTGGTGCTCGGGTAGACAGTGACCCGCTTGGTTACACGGTGGGGAGGGTCACGTCGAATCCGTATTAGGCAGTCACGCATATCAACCAGCAGCCGGTAGCACGTCTCAAAGACAGACGGGTGGCTGGACGTCACATTATCCGTGGCACAGATAATGCGTCGGATAAGGATGTGGGTATGAGGATTGAGCGTAAATGTACAATTGTAACGTGGATCTGTAAGCGAGTAGACGTGAACAAACAACCCTGTTCTACTGTGCACGGTGATCGAGTATTTTTCCATCCATGGGCCTGCAGTGAACCCTTCTGCGAGGGTCACGTACGGATCAAATCGCTCTGTCGTGTGGTCGCGGCCACTACGCCACTTGGCAGCGTTCTGAGACACCACTAGACAGCTGCGTACCTCGTCCCTATACTCAGGGTCTTCATAGGGCGCATCAAATGGCGGGTATTCTTCTTGCTCCATCGTTCTGGCGGTGAAAGAGAAGAAAAAACATTTGTGAAGGGAAAACCGCGACAGACACTATATGTAGGGAAATCGGAAAAGCCACATGCATCTTGACAACTTCAGAAAGGAAAGTGCGGTTTTTTATGCAGTGTGATAAGATTGAAGTTAGATGCTGCTGAGAAACCTTTCAAATATGCATTCATTGATTTTATAGCTGCACTGTTTGCAAAAACAATTCCGGAGCGTGCTATTATGGTCATAACTGGCTGGTGTCGCATAACGGTATTTGTTTACAGCTCTTACTTATAGCCTGCTTAGTCCTGCTCGATCACTGGAAAGCTAAATCAAATTTTTAGTTCTCCTCGATGAAAAGCTACCTCCGGCCCTTCGGACGACACGGCTAACTCCTTGAAGAACTACTGTGACCAAAGGCTGATGATTACAGGCGTATTCCATTTTCGTAGGAACATTCTCTTCTTGTATAATTGAAGTTTCATGTTCTTTAAGTACTGTTATGGTATTATTTTACAGTCAGCCCTCTTTGCTATCTCCTGACCAAGCGAATGTCCCTTTTCGATTTGTTGATACCTCTCGGGTCATCTTATTGTGCAGTCACTGACTGACTTCTCGTAGTAAATCATGGGAGGTTTCTTTCTCTTTCTCCCCAGGCTTTTATTCTGGTTTTTTTCGTCGGCTGCCAAAACAAGTTCGTTCACGAAATAATTCTCAGTCACGTGTGAATTATCATGGGAGCCTTTGAAAATTTCCGTAAACCTTTACACTGCACGGCTCTCTCTTGGATCAATCAAAATTCTTTTCCGATCAGAGATATTCAAAATGTAGTCTAACATCTGATAGCTTATCAGTGATCCATTATTATCATTATCCATTTCACTCTAAGTACCTATAATACGTAGTTTTAAATGTCCGGTCTTAGAGTTCTAATTTCTGGGGCATCGATTGCAGGTCCAACGGCAGCATATTGGCTTGCCAAGACCGGAGCTCAGGTAACTGTTGTGGAGCGTTTCCCGGAATTGCGTACCAATGGACAAAATGTCGATATCCGCACTGTTGGTGTTAGTGTGATGCGCAAAATGGCAGGAATGGAGGAAATGGTGCGGGAAAGGAAGTTTGAAATGAACAGTATCAGTTTGGTCAGTTCCGACAGGAGGCCATATGGACAAATCAATGCCACAGGGAATGCAGAGCAGCAATCACTAGTATCGGAGTACGAAATTTCACGAGGAGACTTGGGAAAGATCCTTTTTGACCTCACTAAAAACAATGAAAACATCCGCTATGTTTTCGGAGAAGAAATTTCATTGATTGAACAATCCCAAGACGGAAATGGACCAGTTAGAGTCGAGTTTTCGAATGGTAAACACCCATTGGAGTATGACCTTGTTATCTCATGTGATGGAGCCACATCTAGAACTCGTGAAATGGGATTCGGGTTTTCTGTTCAGGATTTTGTGATTCCCACAGGATGCTGGGCAGCCTTTTTTTCCGCAAAGCAGGACCTTCTTCATGGGAGCAAAACCGCTTCTGCCTACACTGCTGCCGGCGGTAGGTTTGTCGCAATGGGCTCCACTAAGACAGATACTACTCAGATCACCTTCATGAGCGTGCAGTCCATAAGAGATGGAAACGTCACAGAAACTACGC
Organism: Ogataea ortonii; assembly: GCA_030561785.1. Taxonomy (NCBI): domain Eukaryota; kingdom Fungi; phylum Ascomycota; class Pichiomycetes; order Pichiales; family Pichiaceae; genus Ogataea; species Ogataea ortonii. The sequence goes on along the minus strand of JAKTYE010000068.1, from coordinate 21,234 downwards.
TTAACTTTCGTGAGGCACAGAAGCAAGGTGATACCGGTTTGAGAAATTTTATAGCAGGACACTTCCAGGATGCAGGATGGAAATGTAAGGAAGCAGTTGATCACATGATGATAGCAGATGATTTCTATGCAAGCGAGAGTGTCCAGGTTAGACTCCCCATATTGCACAAGGGCCGCTTCGTGGTCGTGGGCGATTCTGGTTATGCGCCCGGGCCAACTGGCACAGGCACTAGTCTTGCACTCGCAGGTGCGTACATTTTGGCAGGAGAGGTGAGCAGAAGCAACAATGATTTGGCTGAAGCGCTCAACGCATACGAACAAAGAATGAAACCAATCATCAACGACCTTCAACAGATACCATCATTCTTTCTGACTGCGCTTGCACCTCAAACAGAATGGGGAATTTGGGTTCGCAACACCGTATTCAGCTTCATATCATAGTCTCGGCTCCCTCAGCTCATCCAGAAGTTCTCTGCTAAAGCATTCACATCCGGAAAAAAATATGAAATTCCTGATTACAATTGGACATGAGCTTTTTCTTTCGCATGATATGGGCGTTTCGGTTATTCTTGTATATATTTTTTTCTTGCTGAATAATGAAATATTACATTTCAGAGGTTAAACCTTCCTAGGTTTTAATTTCTACTGAACAGTAAATCTGTCAGTGAGACTAAACAGTCGAGAGCAGTAGCCCGAGCCTGACATCTATTACGAAATAATTGATGAACTAACTACTAAATTTTGTGACATACGGTTTGAAATGGGCTCCACATGTGTTGGTATGGAAAGGAGTAATTTTCTAATCATCGTAAAAACATTCACGAAGAGATTACAGTTTTCATCCAACTCTCTTTTGCTCTAGGGTGCTCATCAAAACTAACGCTTGGGGCAGGTATGGTTCTCACAATACCCCAGAGATTGAAATCTCGATAAGAAAGAGATAATAGATTGAAAAAAGAACAATTAATTTTAACAAGGTTGCTCGTCCATCTAGCATCACTCAAATTATTTCTCCTGTTGAGTTTGGAAACATGGTGATAATCGAAAAGGTATTGTATAAAGAACGCATATTTCGCAGATTGCAGCTTTTGTAAATAAGTATTTCAGTGGCTTTTGAAACGTCACCGGATCCAGTAGATAACAGAAGCGTTATTCACACGTTTAATCTTTTCGAAGCCTTTTTTTGAATGAATGCACCAAGGGCTTATAGGGTCAGATACGGTAATCTTAAGCAGTCACCTTTTCGGTAACGTCAGTTCATTCCATGCAGGAGGGTAGACCCTAATTCGGTAGTCCGCCACACGAACTGCTTTCGGCAAAAATAAATGCACCCCGCAAAAAAGTTTGAACAACGAGGGTCAAGGTTACAAGAAAAAATATGTATTTGGTATACTCAGATGCACCCCGCGAAAGGAAAACAAGCATAGTAGCATCACGTCACAGAGAAGTGAGTTCAGGCAAAAAAAGCCCTTCAGCTTAGACTTAGTATAAAACAGTTGAATATTTTTGCGGATCTGTGTGGCTTTAAGAACTTGCAGAAGTGTTCGGCTATAAAATCCTGCATTTTTCGTTCTAAGATTCCAATATATCCTTTTGCATGATTGAACGATAAATAACCAAATGTCTCAGTCAAATCAAGAAGACAAAATCAAGCCGGCTTTGGTCAGCGAAACTCTCAATCATGACGGAGCTTTGAAGCAGGTGGCTCTCACTCAGGCGGCGGATAAGAGTTTAACAAAATGGCAGACCGCATTTAATCACCCTTACGCAATGTTCTCTGTCTTTAGCATTGTTTGGTTATTCATTCTTGCCTCTTTTGAAAATCAGGCTGGATCCATAGTTGTGTCCATCGATAGATTCAGGAGAGATTTTGGTCACCCTTATACTACATCAGACAGATCTACTTCCTACGTGATTGAGACCAAGTGGCAGTCTGCTTTCAGTGGTGTTCCTGTGGCAACTGCGGTTTTGGGCCAGTACACAGGTTCCTTTCTTGCAGACCATGTCGGAAAAAATGGGTTCTTGTTGGCTTTACCCTGATTTCTAGCGCATTTATCGGTATTGAGTTCGCAGCTACAGATGTGCGTATGTTCCTTGCTGGAAAAACATTGAATGGTTTCTGTTATGGGCTTCTTCAAGCCGTCGGTATTGCATATGTCGCAGAAGTTGCACCTTTTAGTTTGCGTGGTGTCGTTACTGCTGTTTGTAACGTTTCATTCTCCATTGGTCCTCTGATCTGTTTTATTCTGAACTATGCTCTTTCTTCGAGGGATACAGCGTGGGCCTATAATTCAATTTTTGCTGCCCAGTGGGGATTCGTTGCTACAGCCACACCTTTGCTTGTTTTCATTCCAGAATCTCCATGGTTTCATGTACTAAAGGGTAACCTGGACAAGGCACCCAACTGTTACGAAAAACTTCTTGGGGACCCCGTGGCAGCTGAAGAGCAGTTGACTGTGGCTATTGTTACTATTGAGGAAACAACAGAGTTTGAGGGAAATAGCACAAATCTTGACTGCTTCAGGGGTCGTAACCTTTGGAGAACAATTGTTTCGTCAACACCTTTTTTCCTTCAGCCTATGACTGGTGTTTACTTCACAATTAATTTCATCACATACTATTTTGAACTTGCAGGGTATGGTGATAGAATGTCATTCCGTCTGACATGCATTGCTCAATGTATGTCCATTTTGGGTAACATCATCTCTTGGTTCACTGTCGACAGATTCGGAAGAAGGGCCCTTCTGTTTTGGGGCTTGGTAGCTTTGACTATCACTAATTTCATTATTGGTGGAGCAGGTACAAGCAGCAACCCGAAAGCTGTTACATTCACTGTAGCATTTATGGTGCTTTATGGTTGCCCTTACAACGTTGGAGTTAGTGCAGCTGCTTATCCAATTGCTACAGAAAATCCAGAATCACGTCTTAGAAACAAGACCGTTGCTATTGCTCTTTCTTTGAGCAGTGGTTTTGGTATGATGTGGTCCTTTGTCTTGCCGTACATTTTTAACCCAGATCAGGCAAATCTTGGTGCAAGAACTATGTTTATTTTCGCAGCTACGGCTGCGGTTTCATTGGTCTATGTCTATTTCTGCCAGACAGAGACTGCTGGTAGATCTTTTGAAGAGATAGACGAAATGTATCTCAAAGGTGTCCCACTCAGGAAATTCAAAGCCTATGAAACTGAGATTTCAAGACTCGGTAAGAATGAAATGGAAGTGGCTCTGGACGAGAAAGCTTCTGCTCATCATTATGAGGAAGACGAGGTTACCAGCCATTAAATTTACTTTTCCCTTTTTGATAGTTATATTGCTTTAATGATAATTCTGCTATTACGATGGTATCTCAATTATGCTCCTAACTTTGTGACTAAGGTACACGTCTCAATGGGTTCTTATGTGTCTGTGGTGATACATGTGAAGATAAAATAACGGAATTTTTTTTTTTCAAATTTGATTTCGAAATACGTACCATTAAATTGCGTCTGTAAATTATAACAAAAAGTTATGTGGCTGATTTATTCAATTTCTGTGCTCTACAGTGGTAGTTAGTTAAGTTTACGAAGGTCTTGACGAATCAAAACGGCGTTTGTTACTAAGAACTCAAGGGAACAAAAGATTTAGACATGTTATATGCGGGGTCAACTTCTAGTGGTATATCAAACAGAATAATTTCAACTGTAATTGATGAAAAAAACATAAACTAAAACTCATCATGAGAGACAAACCCGGCCTGCACATTATCTGTCTCAACAACACGGTCTCCAGGGTTTGAGCGAACAATGACTCTTCGATATGTTCTCATTGGAGGACTACCATTATCTGTGACCTCCAGAATGATATGATATGACTTGCATTCTCCGAGAAAGTTTTTGAAAATTCCTAGACATGCGTTTTCGAAGGAGGGAGTTTGAAAGGAGATCCTGCTTCCTTCCTTATTAAGTGTGGCAATCTCAATTTCTGGAACTTCAACGATATTTGACTGGGTACAAGTAACATCTCTGTAGTGATACCACTTATAAGAAAGTTTATCTCTTCTGTCTAAGTCATATGACTTTGAGGCATCCAAGTAGACTATTTCTCCAGCAGAAGCATTCACTTCTAATGGTTTGAATGATTGACTTCCATTGACAACTACCACTGGATTATGATTTGCTTCCTCGAAAGATTTGACGGTCCATTGAATGCGGCCTGCAAAATCGTTTTGATAAGCATCTCCATCTCCAAATTGTGGCCTTGTTGCTGCAATGATTCTTGCCATCAGCTCCCAATACATCGTCGGTAAGGTCAGAATAAACACTATAACGACCAGATCTGTCGACCAGATCGTACCTTCCACCCCATCCACCGTGTCTAGGGTTTTCCGGGTCATTGAGACCATTTGGAAGAACATGTAAAATTGCTAGAGTGTCTCCTTCCATGTTGAACATATACTCCGGATAACTAACACCCAATGGACCGACAGATCTGATATTTGTGTCCAACCATTCCTTGGTAACAAGGCTTGAGTCTGGACCACCACTGTCAAATCTATTGCAAAGTTCACCCGAAATGCCTACCCAAGTTGACAATCCATACATGTTGAATGCATGAAGAGAAACAATGTAGAAAAGACGTGGGTACTCGTGCCTGATCCAGGGACCAGCATCATCCTGATCTGAAATTGAGTACACCCTGAGTTTTGAAACAAATTCTGTGACCTCTTCTTCTGATCTAGATTTACTGACTTCATGCAGTGCCTCTGCCAAAACACCCGCACCTCCCCACACAGTGATCCAGATCGACTCATCGACAGAGGTCGCATCTACAGCGTCCACCAGCTTTTAGCTCCGTCGCTAATTTTATCGTAATCCAAAGCTGCAAGACCATAAACAGGATAGCCTTGGGTCACCATTGAACGTAACTTGGCTGGTTGAGGATAATCTGGGGAATGCTTGAGAAGGTTCCCATGCACTTGTTCGTAGGCATCAATGATTGGATAGATATCCTCGATGTGAATAGTATTGTTCAACCATGTTGAAGTTGTAGCCACTAGACCAACAATGTTAATTTCATTTGCGTAAAGAAGCGTTCTCACAAGAGTCTCAGCATCATCTGGTTCATTCGAGATATCAGTCAGAATAAAGACATTGGGCTTGATATCCTTTGCAGGAACACGCTTGGAGTAGACACCCAATGACTGAATCGCAACGACCCACAGCAAAATCAGAAAGCTCCTCATAACACTTCCAGAGTATTTTTCTTTTGAGATGTTGGAACTTGTATCTTGATCATTTGTGGAGACTGACGTGGTTTTGTTTCTCTGTAGTGAATGCACTTCATGCCTAAAATTGCATCATAAGGAAATCTTTTCATTTGGGTTATAAATTCCTCTTTCAGCCATAAATATAAGAAATGAAAGATTTTTAAACTGATTCCATCTTTTTTTCCGACACCACCCCATGCGAAGAAAAAATACAAAAATGAATCGATCTTTTTTCCGATATACCCCACTCGTTAGCAGTTGATTACCTAACCCAGCCATTACATTTTCTTCAAAGAGCATATATAAAGGTTTCCTTCCTAAAGGTGAAAAAGTTGATGCAAAAGCTTCATAATACTGACGTTCTTATATATTTGCTATAATTTGTGGAAAATAGCTGATTATCCAGACACAATTGTCTACTACAAGATGTCTGACCTTTTCAATGTCGAAGAAATATTAGATAAACTCACAGTCAAAGAAAAAGTTCAGCTACTGTCATTGAAGGATTTTTGGCACACCTGGAACGTTGACAGGCTTAACATCCCATCAGTCAGACTGAGTGATGGTCCCAATGGTGTGAGAGGAACCAAATTCTTTAGATCAATTCGCTCTGCCTGTTTCTCTTCTGGAACGGCATTGGCATCAACATTCAATACCGATCTTCTATATGATGCTGGTAAGTTGATGGCTACAGAGGCAAGGCACAAAGGTGCACACGTGATCCTTGGTCCCACCTGCAACATTGCCAGAAGCCCATTGGGTGGCAGAGGCTTTGAGTCTTATAGTGAGGATCCATATATCTCCGGTCTCGCTGCTGCCAGTGTCATAAACGGTATACAGAGCGAAGGAATTGGTGCCACCATTAAACATTTTGTTTGCAATGACATTGAGGATGAAAGAAATTCCGTTGATGTTATCTTGTCTGAGAGAGCTTTGAGAGAGGTTTATCTTCTTCCGTTCCAACTTGCAGCTAAATATTCGAAACCAAAATGTGTCATGAGCTCCTACAACAAAGTCGGAGGTGAACATGTTTCACAATCCAAAAAGCTATTGAATGATATACTAAGAGAAGAGTGGGGCTGGGATGGTTTGATAATGTCGGACTGGTTTGGTGTTTATTCCATGAAAGCCTCTTTATATGCTGGATTAGATCTGGAATGTCCTGGTTATCCAATTATTCGCAAACATGATTCTCTGTTGCATGCAATTGCCTCACGAGAGATCAGTATGTCAGTGATTAATGAAAGAGTTCGCCATGTGCTAGAGCTTGTAAAATTCTCGCTGACAACTGGAATTCCTGAGAATGCACCTGAAGATGACAAAAATAAAACACCACAAACTTCAAAGTTTTTGAGAAAACTAGCCAGCGAGGCAGTTGTTGTTCTCAAAAACGAGTCTTCCTTACTTCCCTTAAGAAAGTCAGAAAAAGTTGCTGTGATTGGTCCTAATGCGAAAGCTGCTCGAATCTTTGGAGGTGGATCTGCTTCAATGAATCCTTACTATGCAGTTACTGTCTTTGATGGTGTGTCTTCCAAACTGGAAGTTTCACCGGATTATGCCATTGGTTGTTCCATTGATAAGAATCTTTTGGATTTGGGAAAAGCAGCAACCTACAATGGAAGACCAGGAGTTCAGATACAAGTTTTCAAAGAGCCTTCCAGTGTTTCTAACAGAACATTGATTGAAGAGTTCCCATACAACTCCACCAAATTACTTCTCTTTGACTACAAGCACCCAGATCTACATGGTAACTTGTTTTACATGGACATAACTGGTGAGTTCTCAGTAGAGGAAGACGGCGAATATGACATTCATCTTTCTTGTCTTGGTACTGCTTTGTTGTTCATCAATGATGAACTTTTCATTGATGACAAAACCAACCAAGTTCTGGGCTCAGCGGCAATTGGAGCCAGTAGTCGTGGTGCTACTAAACAGCTTGACCTCAAAAAAGGCCAGACCATCAAGTTCAAAATTGAATTCGGTTCTGGACCAACCTTCACACTGGAGACTTTGGATTTGGTTGCTTCAAATGGAGGTGGTGCTTTGAACATCTCTTATATTCAAAAGAGAAATGAAGAAGATCAAATCAGTGAGGCAATAAATGTTGCAAAGAGTGCAGACAACGTGATTGTTTGCACTGGTACTTCCGAGGATTGGGAAAGCGAGGGTTATGATAGACCTAATATGGACCTTCCTGGGACTCAAGGCAAGCTTGTTGAAGCCATCTCTAAGGTAAACTCTAATGTCATTGTGGTCAATTTGTCTGGTACCCCTGTGACCATGCCGTGGGCTGAAAATGTTCCAGCAATTGTGCAGGGTTGGTTCAACGGAAGTGAAAGTGGAAATGCTATTGCTGATGTTCTTTTTGGAGATGTAAACCCATCTGGAAAATTGAGTATCACTTTCCCTAAACAATGCGAAGATAATCCGGCTTTCCTTTCATTCAAATCACAAAATGGAAAAGTTGTGTATGGTGAGGATGTGTTTGTTGGGTATCGGCACTACGAAAAAGTGAAGCGGGAGCCACTGTTTGCTTTTGGCCACGGATTATCATATACGACATTTGAGTTTTACAACCTCAAAGTTTCAATTCGGGATGACAATCTTTTTGTCTCCGCTGAGATCAGAAACACGGGTGAAAAGGCTGGTCAGGAAGTTGCCCAACTTTACGTCTCTCCACCATCCACAACTGTTTCTGTCATCAGGCCAGTGAAAGAACTGAGGGGATTCAAAAAAGTTTTCTTGGAACCTGGTCAATCAGCAGTCGTGAGCATTGAGACCCCGGTGAAATATGCTTGTTCCTATTTCGACGAGGACATTGGCAAATGGCGCACGGAGGCTGGGGAGTACACAGCTCTTGTTGGTAACTCCTCCAATTCTGCTAACTTTTTGAAAGCAGGCTTCGAAATCAAAAAGGAATTGTTATGGTTAGGATTGTGAGTGGTTTCATTATTGGTAGTGCTTTAGCTTTTTTACGTCATTTTTATGAAATAAAATAGTAGACGTGAAGTAAACCGATTGACGTTTGAAATATTCTAATTGCAAACTATAAACCAAATTTCTGCGTTTTGCAGTCTGAACGAGGCTTGATTGCGATTTGTTCGATTCAGCTATTAAATGAAACCTTTAATATAATTTCCTCAGCCATTCGCGTTGTCTGCAAAACAATTTCCGCATCCGCTATTTTGTGGCTTAATGCACCCCGCAAAATCTCTTAATCTTCTTCTCGAAGTGGAAATGATTGCCGGGTAAAAATGTCAACAATCGGTATTTGAACAGAAATTTAAGGTTACCCTGGTCACAGACGCTACTCTTGCCCGTGGGGATTCATGAAGGTATTCTCTTCATTGGGCGAGGCTTCAACTGTTGTCAATAACACCAAAATTTTGGAGAATTCGGGCAAAAACAGGATCTTAAGTGGCCTAACTAGCTTTATTGAGAGATTGGCCAACGCTCAAAGTGCTGAGATTAACTTGCCCCATAAACTCTCAGTTATTGGGATTGAAAAATTGGAGCAGATAGATGACAGCACCAAGACAGCGAGTGAAAACTGGATGTCTAACATGTCGTAAGGGTCATCGAAAATGCGATGAATCAAAACCAGTGTGTACACACTGTTTTCGAAAGGGGCTTCAATGTGTATGGCCTTCTCAAGGTGATGTTTTCCGGATACTGGATGGTGAATCCATATCCAAAGGTTTGAACACTACAACAAAGATCATAAGACGCAAGAGCTCTGTGAGCAATATCTCGGATCTCACTCCCTTGACAAATCGTTCTAAGACTAGGTCAGTGGTTATTACAACCGAACCTGTTGCAAAACTTCATGGTGTCTCCAGCATATCCTCAGAGCCTCGTGTGTCCGATCTCTACCAGTCGTTAGCTAATCCATCTACTCCTGATCAAGGTGAATCACCTTATAACCTTCGAATGTTACTGAATGAACAGCCAGAAGTGAGACAATCAGAGCAGTCACAAACATCATCACTCACTACCACACATTCTGATGCAAATTATAACAATGGAAACCATATGAAGTTTCAGAACACGTCGTTCGTTTATGCTAATTCTGTTTCCACAATGGACAGCTCCAATTCTGAACAGCAGCTTCTTTTCAATGACAACTCACCCGAATACTCAACTCTTCATAATACATTACGAGACTGCATGTTCCTCAACGCAATTACCACTAACCCATCTAGCCCCACCTTTCTACCTGAGATAACCGGCACTGAAATAGTAATGGAAGATCAATTACTTGAGCTCAGCAATGCAATAAGAGAATTCGAGCGTAAGTTCGAAACCGGAACAAATACATCCAACAATATCCCGGTTAATAACAAGGGTGAAGTAGTAAGTGCCGAACATCGAATGAAGTTGTTGACGCGTTATATTACAGAAATTGCTCCTTGGCTTGATATGTTTGATCACAAAGGCTATTTCACGTCGAAGGTCACTTTTATGATGAAAAAAACTACCTGCTTTATTCAATTTTGACTATTGCAAGCAGACAAGAAGATAAAATTTATCATCGACAAGGTGCTTCTGCTGAACAAACATTCAAACTCTATGAAAGGGCGCTGCATTATCTTGTTCCGCGTGTGAAACAGGCTCCAGATACAGATATGGTGGCAGCTTGTGTAATTTTATGCTGCTTTGAGATGATGTCGTCTTCCAACCCGAGTAAGTCTTGGAGAAGACATCTAGAGGGCTGTGCTGCTTTATTCAAAGCAGCTGGAATTAACGGATTCTCAGGAGACCTTGAACAGGCAATCTTTTGGTGTTTTTCAAGGATGGATGTGATGCACGCAATATCTGGTAAGCATGTGATTGTAATTCCATGTCACAAATGGTTACCTCCAGACGGCAATCCACTTGAAGCTAAAGGATATTTTACAGATTCTAGGTTTGATTGGCATACGGCTTGTGATATGCACGGAAACTACATGGTGTTTCTATTAGCGCAAGTATGCAATCTCATATACTCTTCGGTTGCGCGAACAGAAGTATTTGATAAGCAATGGTGGCTCCTATTCAATGAGTTAAATTTCTGGTATACTGCCAGACATGAAGGAATGTTACCAGTTGAGATTCAAGATTCAGCAGATTCTCAGCAGCTTTTTCCAAAAATTTTATTTTGTGTTAACCCAGCTATATCTGGAAATCAGATGTTCCACACGGCTTTCATTCTTCTGATGGAGCACAAGCCTCATTTAATTGAGGAAATTCCTCTTGTTGGTGTTGACCCTATTATGAACAAGAGTGTCATTTGGCATGCCAAACAAATTATAGGAATAAGTCTGACGAACCATCATCACGGATGTTGGAATAATGCACTGCAACCACTATGGATTACTGGAAAACTAATGAGCCACAAGGAAGAGCATCGCGTTATGTTGGATCTCCTGGATTCCATAGAAAAGACTACAGGATGGTCCATGAGCTGGAGATCACGTGATCTTCGGAAATACTGGGGATATTGAATTCTCTTTCATGGAATTCTCTGCTCTGAAAGCCGATGGCAAAATCGGTAAGAGGTCAATTGGAATGATTGTCGCACTAAACATCGAATGTAACAATCGCGAACACAGTGTATAGGTACTTGATTTTCCTCGACTTGAGACACGTATAGAACATGAAAACTACGTATGGATAATAATTTCCCCTTCAGGAATAATTAAGCGTGGAGATCCAATCCCATGATTTGTGGAGAGTTCCGACTGTGAGAATCAAGACATAGCGCATCGAGAAACCTCCTATTGTGATCCATCCGCTACCTAATATAAATATAGAGGATTCCAAACGAATACATACAACTTCTGTGTATCAGGAAGGGCAGAATCAAGTGCAACTCATTCTTGTTGAGGAACTTAAATCTAAATATAAAGATCACACTCTTGGACTATTAACAATGGCTTCTCCTCTTCTTCCATTAAACAATGGCTTGAAGCTATCTCAAGTCGGGCTTGGGGTCTGGAAAATTGGCAATGATGTTTGTGCGGATATGATTTACTCTGCTATCGAGCGAGGTTATAGATTGTTTGATGGTGCTGCAGCTTACGGAAACGAAAAGGAGGTGGGTGAAGGCGTTAGAAGGGCCATTTCAAATGGGATCGTCAAAAGAGACTTGGTTATTGTCTCCAAGTTGTGGAACTCCTACCATGCAAAAAATAATGTAAAAAAGGCTCTTGAGAGAACCCTTTCTGACTTGGGGTTGGATTTATATTGATCTCTATTACATGCACTTTCCAATTGCCCAAAAATTTGTGCCTTTTGAAGAAAAGTATCCTCCAAACTTCTACTGTGGAAATGGGAATAAGTTTGCTTTCGAGGAAGTGAGTGTTTTTGAGACATGGGCAGCACTTGAAGAACTTGTTGATGCTGGTTTGATAAAGAGTCTCGGTATTTCCAATTTCTCTGGTGTTCTCATCCAAGAATTACTAAAGGTTGCCCGAATCAAGCCAGCTGTGCTGCAAATTGAACATCACCCGTACTTGACTCAAGAACGTCTCATAGAATATGTTCAATCTCAAGGTATTGTTGTCACAGCTTACTCTTCGTTTGGCCCTCAATCATTTCTTGAGCTAAACAATCCTAAGGCTCACGGCGCAGTTAGTCTTTTTGAACATCCTACAATCAAAAACATTGCAGACAAACATAAGCAAAGCACTGGTGCTGTTCTCCTCAGATGGGATACCCAAAGGGGGGTTGCAATTATTCCAAAATCGAACAGAAAGGAAAGACTGGCTTCCAATCTCCAAGTTGATGAGTTCAACTTGAGCGAAGAAGAAATTAGAGCCATTTTTGCTCTTGACAGAGGACTAAGATTCAATGATCCATGGGACTGGGCAAAAATCTCAACTTTCATTTGAATGAACAGAGGATCAAATACTAATTGCGCTACTCATATTGCGCAAAAGTGCTTTTATAAACTACCATCTATTCTTTTTATCTTCTCTCACTGTTGGCATTTGCCTGTAACTCCAAATGCTGCTAAATATAAAAATATCACTCACAGTGTGCTGGATTAGTTCCTAATCTGGTACAAGGTAGTAATAAAATATGCCAATGGAGATCAAAGCTCGCTATCTATGAACTAGTGGTTTATTTGATTTCTACGTTATCCTCTATGATAACCTTGATGCTTCTTTTCGTGGGATCACTTGAAGTTTCCATGGCCTGCACTGCTTCCTCGAGTGGAAATTTGTGAGTCACAAACTTTTTGACATCGATAATCCCTTCGCTAATCAGTTCAATAACTGAGGGCCAGGAGCGATGGTATCTATTGATGAACTTGACATCAATTTCAGCAAGGGAAAGGTGCATGAATGGAAAATTTTTAATGACGTCTTTTCCTACACCAATGACCATAAGTGTTCCGCTTCTTCTAACCACATAAGCAGCAGTTATAATGCTAGATTCAATACCGGTACACTCTAAGACTTTTGGAGGAGCATCACCTTCACCAGGGCCAAAGAGCTTCCTTATCTCTTTGGCACTTTCTTGCTCATTGAGCTTTGTATTAATCTTGTAAGTTTTGACTCGCGGAACCAAAGACTTGGCAAAATCAAGTCTGTGATCTGCCAAATCTGTGATCACTATCGGTGAAGCACCTGCGGCATTGGCTAGAACTAGAGCAGCCAAACCGATGGGACCAGCACCTGCAATCAAACATCCACGTCCTATTTCTAGCTCAGCTCGCTCAGCTCGCTCAATACCATGGTATGCAACGCTCAATGGCTCAACAAGTGCTGCTTCTTCAAATGACATGGAGTCTGGAATTTTGAATAAAGTTTTTGTATTGTTGACTCTGAACCTCTGCATGGACCCATGATGTGGATAAACTCCAAGAAATTCCACATCTTGACAAAGATTGTAGTCACCCTGAACACAAAGAAAGCATTCTCCGCAGCTTTTTTGTGGCTCGATAGACACTCTGTCGCCAGGTTTAACGTTTTTAACTCCCTCACCAACTTCCAGGACTTCTCCTGCTGCTTCGTGACCTAGAATACAGTTTCCAAGAACTTTCAGCTCTCCAATCTGACCGGTGTTCCAAAAATGAACATCAGAACCACAAATACCAGTTGCTTTTACATGAATTAAAGCCTCACCAGGCCCTGGACTGGACACTGGAACTTCTTTCAATTCCAAGGTGTGATCTTTCGTAACTTGAAGTGAAGGATTTGCCAGAGAGTATAACTTGGTCATTTTTGTTATTTATTCCATAGATCTCTCTAGAAATAAACTATATTGTTAACTGTGAGTTTGAGAGTCCAACATTTTTCCTCCAATAACTATTTCTGTCCAGCGAGAGAGGCAATTTAAGTATACTTCAAGTTTTTGCTGAAAATTGCCGCTGATAGTATTGGTGATATCTTCTGCTAATCAACAATATAATTATCTTGTTCATATTTACTCTTGTAGAATATTTACGCGGTCGCCTTTTTAAACGGCAGCTCTTCAGTCACACAAATGGTTCCTTCCCAATGCTTTATGTTTACCCCACGTATCCATTGAAAAATCAAAAAAGTCTGACATAAGCTTAGCTTTCTGGGGAAGTTGCATAAAACAAATTACGGCAACATATCCCGATGCAGAATGATACCCGTTATGCAGTCTTTTGACGCCGCACGGATGTTTTAGTAACGCTGCTCGCTGCTCATCGTTAAAAATATTCTAAGCTCGAGCCTCGCCAAGGGTGAGTCAATGCAAAAACAGGCGTCTTCCTTGTAGATAATGCTGACTACTTGTAAATACATGTTCGTAGTACACTATATTGACTCATGCACGCACACGCACTTTCTGCAAGATGACTGTACTTGCTTTTACTTGAGAAGAGGTGAAGTATTGACGAAATGCTCAGCGGCCAAAAATCTAGGAATTTAATTTACAAACCTTTTATGGCATGTATATTCAGGAACATTTTCACACCAAGTTGTGCAAGGAGAGAATTGCTGTCAAAACTTACAGCAATTACAATAATTCCTTGGAAGCAAAAGCTTCGTCATATGTAGTCTCCCTGTTTCGGTTGCGAAACCAAGTACGAACACTGCAAAAAGAGGTTGTGTGAAAGAATAATTGAGAACGTACAGATTTTCTCTAATATTCTAACTCCAATAAATCCCTGGTCATAAAATATCCAAATTCAAAATACATTTCAGGTTCCAATAATCGTGTTACCATCGCGTATGATCAGATAGACCACTTTGGATGAACGTTCCTGAAAAGAAAATGACCTACCAAAGTAAAGTGTTTGAAGAACAAAAGAGCATGTATTTTTCCATGTGTGTCAAGGCTTGGGGAAGTATGTCTTGGATTACTTAGGTTTCATGAAAAAGCGTCCAACAGAGAAAGCGAAACTAAAATAATTTTTGCTGAATATTTATCCCCAGAAAGTCAACCATTCCGGTTTATGAACATTACTAACAGTGGGTGTGGTAATCCCATATGTTCTGATACCAATAGTTCAATTGCAATAGCTACTAAATTGAAAAGTTGGTAAGCGTTTGCAACCTGAGGTTTTCAAATGTAGTTCAAATGAAGTTTTGAGAAATTCGTCTCACTTGAAGTGATTTGAGTGAGATCATATCATCCGTGTCAAGAGCAAAGTGCATAGACAAATCAATAGTCCTGGTCATTATTAAGTAATGGCCATATAGTCAATGAATTAAAACACTTATGATGGCCTGAAAGAGATGGAAATTAAAGCCACTAATTTTCCAACGAGGTTTGGGTGTCACACAACTAGTGCATTAAGCAACGCCATTTATTTAATTTACACCTCTTTTTTGTTTTTCCTACAACAGCTTCACTTGCAACATCACATTTAATACTGCAATTGTAAACTGTTTGAAACCAAAAGTCATCAACGATGAGCGCAAAGTCAGCCTTCAAACTTTTTGGAGGGGCTCTTGTTTTGGGAGGCTCGTTCTACGCTTATCGTATTGACTCGAAGTATAGGGTGTTACCACCAAATGAATTACCTGCGGACATGCTCATACATTCAGCTATCAAAAACTATAACTATGAGCTGTCTGCAGACCTCTCAGATAAGCGTATTGCGTATTTGGATGTTGTTCCCTCAGAGAAGATTGTGCTCCCTACCTCTTACGTTAAATTGTTCACTTCGGAGAAATCGCTGGCTGACCACATGATTTTGAAGTTTTTCAATACTAACGTATTGAGGGGGAAATTCAAAATATTAGGCAGCATTTCGAAACTCAGAATACCTACTACTGTATTGGCCACTGATGATCCTATAGCCAGAGCAGAAATCACAAAAGCTTTAGATTCCGAAACTTTTGACTCCACGAGGGATACAACGATTGGAGGCCTACTGAAGGTTGAAAAAGTTGGAAAATCGTCTCTCCTCTTGAGTTGGAAAATAGACCCCCCTACTCCGGTCCAATTTTTCGAAACTTTATTCTCTTATGGATATCCCTGGAGATTAATGAATGGTGGGTTTCATGAGGTTTATATCTCTCTCAATCAAGAGAAATTCTCTGATGACTTAACAGTGACATTATACTTTGCTTCTGCTCACGAGTATAATCGACTCAAAGACGACGGAAGTGTCATTCCAGGTGTGGGACTCTGGGCCCACAAACTGTTTGCTAAAGTACTAGTGGAACTCGCCGCAAATGATATTAAAAGCGAATTGAAGGCCTTCAAAAATGTTTGATTATGATGTTTACGCAATTAGAATACAATTATGACTTTTGGATTCCTTGAAACGTTTGTGGGTGCTACTGGTGACCCTTTTCACAACTTCTGATTCTTTGGCAATTCGAGAAGCGTAGTGTGTATGACCAAAAATAATGTGCCAATTTCTGCGCCCTATTAGAAAGGCTCACTCTCACATCTGGGAACAATAAAATCTGAATACATACAGTGATTTCCACTATAGTGAGTGGTATTTTGATTGCTAACATGCTTTTGGTTAGTGTACGTGGGTTGCTGTTAATCAGTCAAGGATTCTTATCTATTGAGTTGATATGCTTGATTACCAGTGCATTGAACTGCTCTGGAAGCTCTAGGTTCGGGCAATGGCCACACGGAAGAAGGTTTAAAATCGAGTGTACAATGTTATCTCTTATTTCCTCAGCAAAATAAACTTTCCTTGCCTGATCATGAACACCATGGAGTATCAATGTCGGAACTTGTATCTGCCAGAGTTCTGGAGCAAGGTCTGCTTCTATTTGGCTTGCAAGCATGTTTGCAACCCTCACTTCAGGCTCTTCAAGTGACTTATAATAATTTTTGAGAGACATTATTGTCTCTGGAGATAGGTTGTCACTTAGTTCAACTCGGTTAGCCACAAATTCGTCCATGAATTTGTCTTCGATTTTGCGGCTTCTCAGCTCGGTGAGATGTGTTTTGATATCTTTATGGCCTCTCACATTTGCTCCTGTGTCGAAAACGATCAAACCTTTGATAACACGATCGTGGGAATTTTGTATGCTCTTCTGCTCAAACAGAGCTGCTTGCAAAGCTATAATACCCCTGTAGAGTGGCCAACAAGCACCACCGACTTATGATGTTTGGAAAGTTCAAGTACTCTACTAGCTGCTTCTTGCATATTAGGTTTTGCTTCGTCTACCATCCACTCGTAGACAATTTTGGGCAGGTAATGCAGCGAATCGAAAGAAGAAGGTGGACAGAACGTACCAGGAATACAGACAGCTGTCATCACTCCGGAACCCAAGTCTGCAGTCTCCATTTGGATCGCGTCAACACTTTGCTCGTCTTGCCTCGTGTTGCTGTACCTGTGCTTCTTTGTCCGGTAATTTCTCTGCTTAGTCCATTGCGGAACGGAAATAATAGCTGTGTTGCAGGTAGGTAGGTACCCAACACTATTTGAGTCTTCGAGCTTTTTGTGGTGCACAGGTTCCGTTTATTGTGTTTCAGCCTACTCGGCATAAAGGAAGTTTTTCCAGCCTTCTTAAGCGCTTGCGCATGATTGAGCCTGCAGGGCGGAGAGTCATGCGAAACGGCAAAAAAAAACAATCTCTGGCAGTGCTATTTTTATGCGGAACGCTCGTGATTCCTTCCCCACTTTTTGCTACCGCCAATAGTAAGAGTCAGAAAAAGAAGCAACTTCAGATTTGTCTGAGTACTCCGCGTTCCCCGTATCTGAGCTATAAATAAGACTTCTTCCAAAATTTGTCATGTTTTATTCGACCAGCTGTAATTTGAAGAAATACATAGGCCAGAGTTGATCCGAAAATATAATGTTTTTGAGTCATTTGAGAGGAAACTGGCTGTCCGTTGCAGTTGCTATCGCTGGTGCAACAGCCTGGATTCTGCAGGGTTATGATCAGGCCGTGATGAATGGTCTATTAACGATGGAGAAGTTTGTGGAACAGTTCCCTACTTTGAATACAACAAGAACGGGTGTGAGCAAGAAACATGCCACACTGATTGAAGGAACAGTGGTGGCGATTTATGAATTGGGATGTTGTGCTGGATGTATCCTCTGTTACTTTTTGGGAGATCGTTTCGGAAGAAGAAGGATGATTTTAGGCCTGGCTTCCTTTACTATTGTGGGAGTGATCATTCAGACTAGCTCCTTCCATGTTGCACAGCTGGCTGTAGGCAGAATAGTCACTGGAGTTGGTGTTGGTGGTTTAACTGCTACCGTTCCAATGTGGGTTGCAGAGTGTTCCTCTGCAAAACTAAGAGGAAAACTCGTGCTTTTATGTGGTGCTTTGGGTATTAGCGGTGTTGCCTTAGCTACGTGGGTCGGATTTGCCTTCTATTTTGTCAAAGGTAGCTCTGTCAACTGGAGATTCCCTATAACTCTTCAGATGGTGTTTCCAATGATTTGTATGTCTCTTGTTAAATTCCTTCCAGACTCTCCAAGATGGCTTGTGAAAGTTGGAAGAGTTGACGAAGCTGCTGACATATTTTCCAGAATCGAGACGTGGCTATTGATAGTGATCACGTCCAAGGAGAAATAGCGCTAATCCAACAAAGTCTGTATGAGGATGCAGCTGCCACAAAATCATCACCTTTTGCTCTTACCAAAAACAAGCACCTGAGAAGAACAATTATGGCCATAGGTTTGAATATTGGCGCTCAAATGACTGGTATCAACATTGTTACATTCTATTCGACAAGCATTTTTGAACAACAGCTTGGTTACAGTGCCATTGAAGCGAGAATTTTCTCGGGATCGATTCAGATTTGGCAAGTTATTTGTGCTTTCCTTGCTATTGTGTTGATTGATATTTATGGAAGACGCTGGGCAATGATACAAGGTGCTGCAATCATGGCAATTTCCCAGTTTATCTTAGGTGGTTTGTCTTCCAATCTTTCCAACCCAGCAAATGCAAAGGCAATGATTGCCTTTTATTTTGTCTGCATGTATGCTTTCCACACTGGTTTGCTACTGGTGGTGTTCATGTACGCTGCTGAAATTTCACCATTGGAATCAAGAGCTCAGATCACCGCATTGAGTTCCATGAGTAACTGGCTTTTCAATTTTGTGGTGGCGGAAGCTTCTCCAACTGCCTTTGACAACATTAGCTTCAGATATTACTTTGTTTATGCTTCTATTGCTACTGTTTTGACGGTTTGTCTCTATTTGTTTTTCCCTGAGACTAAAAACAGATCCCTTGAAGAAATAGATGACATATTCATTCAGTCGAAATCATTATTTGACACCCCAAGAATTGCTCGTGAGTTACCTGTCCAAGGTGACACTGCACAGATTGATCTCGATGAGAAGATCAAGGAGTGGGAGAACAAGTATGAAGCTGACTATGTCGAATGATAAACTTTCATATTTTTCGAAGCTTCCCAGAGTGTTCACATGTATGTTCTACGTTTCATAGTTTGTATATCTTACCAGATTATTAAAATCATCTGATCTTCGGACAGCTACTTTTCAAAAAATATAATAGAAGATGTTTGGGGCTGTTCCTTCTGAAACAGGAAGATATATGACAGTAATATCTAAAAAATTCCACACATATGGCACAGAATCAGCTCAGAATTGACATGTTTCACGGCAAATTCACTATATTTCATGATTGTGGGAGAGATTACCTGTAATAGCATCAGTTATGATTCTTTCAATTCTTTGTGCTTCGCAATGATCTTCTTTGCCATGTCCACTAATCCCTCGGCCAGGATGTCTGGCTCGCCAAAAATTTCCGTGCATGGTTCCAGTTCATGAACATTGGACCAGGCCGTGATAAAACCGCCTTGCTTGGCCGCACAGGAATCCCACATGTGTGCTGCAGCAAAGAATGCATCGTTACCAGAAGAAAGGATTTTTTTTGCGATAAACTCGTAAACTGCTGCCTCAGGTTTTCCTGCACCAATTGAGTCACATGAAATCAAGTTTTCCGAGGGCATATCTACTCCGGAACGTTTGAAGTAACCCGCAACTCTATCGTGAGAAGCATCAGTCAGACACCAGATGGTAAAACCATAGGTTCGAAGAAGGCTAAACATCTCCTTGAGCCCAGGCCTTCCTTCGAGCTTATACCATTCAGCGTAAATGTATTCAAGATCCTCATCACTGGCATACTTCCTAGGCTCCTTGACTCCAGCAAAGAAAAGTGATCTGTAGAACGTATTTTTGAAAATGTCCCCGAATGTCTGATACTTCCCGCACTGGGACAGATATGAGTAGTCTCTTTCACATCCTGCTAGCCAGAAAAAGAAAAAAAGCCTAGGATCAATGCCAGAAGCTTTAAATTTCTCTCCCAATCTTTTCTCGATTCCTTCAATACATTTTTCATAGGAAATGCAAGTACCAACAATGTCAAACACAACGTCTGGCATCTTGTGATTTATCAGCAGGTTACAACCACTTGAAAGCTAAATGTGAGTTGCTAGAGAACGACTCATTTAGTCTCTATTCGAATCTCACAGGAGAGAGCGATATTTTATAATTCGTAGCACACTCGAGCGGATTAGTAAATCGAGACTCTTTGCTTATCTCTCTTTTAGGAAATTTTTTGGCTTATCTAGGAATTGACACTACAAATGGAGAGAACCGCGGTGACCTAAAGTATTTTTAAGCGTCTTATCTGCCTAGAGACTTTATCCGAAAGAAGTGTGTTGGCAGATAAAAATTTCGGTAGCAAAATGCAACTCGGGGCTACTCATACTATATAAATTTCGCTATTCAAACTTTGATGAGAAATTTATTTGTACCTCTACGCAGGCGACATGGTCTAGCATAGAGCCAACATGAAGTCACCTTCATTCAATATGTCCCTCCAGTCATATTTCAGAAAGAAGCAGTTCTCTTTCTTCAAAAAATTCATTGGATCTTCAACTGTCAGGTCGTAAACCTTCCAGATAGTTTCCAAATGGCTCTTTTTGCTTCGACAGTTGAGCTCAATGACCATTTTTGCTCTAAATTGTGAAAAATATTAAAGCTCCGTATTCTATTTCTTTCTCCATTCACCCCTATCACATTGCAGCAAGAATAAACAAACAACGACCACAGAGGAAAGAATATTCGAGAACTCATAGTACTCAGCCTGACCAACTTGTCACCCAGTTCTGATAATATTGAGTAATAATGAACAGCAAATCCTTTTTCTGAATAAACTTTGAGCTTACCTCCCCAAAGCAAGATGCAAAAATAAACTTTTGTTGCAAGTAAATATGATAAAGCACACAGTTCCACTTCTTCAGCGTTTTCTGAGTTTGTATGGGCTGTTTGTTTCATGCCGTTAAGCATGTCCCAAATTTCCAAATATTTGCGAGTCAGCAACTTTTCATCAATAGCAAATATGTCTCTGAGATGATTGAGCATTGCAAGCTGGTAAACTGTATATAATAAGCGAGGCGAACATCCGAACATGTGATCAATTTCATCACTATCGAAAAAAGTGTCAATTGCAGGCCACGGGCAAGTATCTTGAAAGTTGACCAGTCTTTCTTTGTTCAAAGTACATATTAAAAAAATGTACCTGATAGACAAATAGCTGTATACGAAAAGGAAAGTTTTTTACCCAAGGATCTGACT
>JAKTYE010000067.1:0-28321 GCA_030561785.1 Ogataea ortonii | reverse complement strand
TCTAGCATGAGCCGCCCTCTTCCAGTAAGTCTTTCTTGCCATGTCTGCCAATCCAATCCAAATTCTCAGTAATTTTTTGGCTCATTATTCCAACTACTTTCATGCGGTTAACGCTAAAACTTTCACATTTTAGTTTAATTATCTTGCCTACAAAATATTGAAAGATATATTCTGCGCTATTACATTTATATTTCTATCGAACGTCTTTTTTTTATTAACATCTGATTATTATAAAGTGAGCAACTCTCAAAAGTTTGGAGAACAAAGCGGTAAACATATATATGGTCAGCAAAGCAACTGCAGTGAAAATAATTAAGTAAAACCTATTGATGGGAAGAAAATCTTTGATAAAACTTCTTCGGGTTGATCAGTAAAAACATTTTGCTTATGTTATATTATATCTCAGATTTTGTGTAAAAATCCAAGGTAGTTTAGTGGTTAGAATTCTCGCTTGTCATGCGGGAGACCGGGGTTCAATTCCCCGTCTCGGAGCTTACTTTTTTTTTCCTGATTAAAGAAATTATCAGGTTATATCTTGTATACGCTACTACCTTCGCAATATTATACACAAAAGCATAAAAAAAAGCTGTTATACGTGTAGTTTCCGATCAAAGACATTTTGTTGATTTTTTGTAGTGCATTTTTCACCTAGGTTGAATATCAAAAAAATGCATTAAGCAGGGTTCGAACCTGCGTCCCGTCACCGAGAACAGAACTTGAGTCTGCCGCCTTAGACCACTCGGCCATTAATGCTTTATTTTGTTTAATAACAGAATTGTAGAATGATATTATTAACCAAGACTGCATTTTTTACGTTAATACACGCTTACCTATAAATATCTCTCTAATTGTCTTAGGGTGCAAATAACTCTTAACACAAACAAGCACTCGATACAGAAATGAGTAAAAATTTGTAACTCGAACTTCTAAATGAGCACCTCGAACGCTTTGAAACTTTGAAATATTGTGGCATATTTGTAAGGACTGTTCACAGAAGTAGCTTGGGAATTCGAAAAGGGCGAGTTAGGTAAGGTAACCGATCTCTTCAAAATCAAACGTTTTTGTTGCTAGCTTTTTCGATAGAATGAATGTGTTTTCTCAGTTTGAGATAAAAAAATGTGGGCTAAGAGGTTCGAACTCTTGCATCTTACGATATCACGAATTTCAAATTTTCACCTGAACGTGACGCCTTAGACCACTCGGCCAAACCCACATTGTTGGGAAAAATATTTTGTTTACCTAAGTATGTGTATCAATTGTTGCCATTTCATATTTTTTTGTAAGATCTTGGTGCCTTTACAAATAAATGTATATTTCTTACGCTGAAATTTTGATTAAATTTGAGTGATGAATATCACTTTCTGCACAACGTACAAAGCGTATGCATTCTCGATTTTGAGTATATATACATATAATAGAGCTGACACACACAAACTGCACCAATGTTACGTGGTCGACCATTGGTCCATTGATAACAAATGGACTATTATTCCCAAAAACTACATGACACAAAAGATGAAACTCCAAAAAAGTTTTGAGCAAATAAATGATCTTGTTGGATACTAAATTTTTGTGCGTCAAAAAAAAAAGTCGAAACAAAACATTTGGTGATAGGAAATAAATAGAAAAAATTCTAATTTTCTATGAAAAATTATAAACAGATGAAAAAAGAGGAATTCATTTACCTCTTTTTATATTGTTTAGATCAAAACTAAGACTACTGCAAATTTAGCAATAATTTATTCAACAATCAATCCAGTTGCTGATCATTCTTGCTTCCTGTCATGACAGCTAAACGGATAGCTGGTGACACGAAATATATATCCAAAAAACTTTTGAATTTTATCTTTCGAAAACATGATACAGAAGCTCCAGTAACTCTGCCATTCAAAAATTTATTTTCCCCACTCGAAGAAGAGAATAGTCACTGAGGGATCCAACAAATCGCGTAATTTTTCCATGCGCCCTCAAGATATCAGGCCATACATACTAATGCATGATATTAAATTTTTACAGGTAGAACACTTGGTCGTAGCAGAAGTTGTTAACTAAAATCAAATTTCTCAGAACAAATAGTTCGGACTTCATAAATTTCCATCAATACAAACTATTTTTTGGACAACCGAATAGTGTTGCTTCACCTCACCCACTCCTAATACAGAATAAATCAATTGATTATGAGATTTTTCAAGTTAATAGTTAAGCCGCTGGTGGCGTCAATGCCTACCTTTTTACATTATCAATGTTGTTGACCATAATTCCATATTGTCTGTCTAATCGTTCTTGAGAAAAATAATTATCCCTGAAAATAGATTTTGAGTTACCAGTTGTTTTATTTTGAATGAAAGTCTACTGAAAACATAGTGGCTGCATGACATAACAACATACTGAAGTAATTATCCACCAATCTTGAAGTGAACGGTACCAAAACCAAAAATTAATTCTAGTCCTCCAAATTTCTTCCTAATTTTCGTAAAATAAAAAATAAGGAGGGGCAACTATATTTGATGATATTCCACACTCTGCAAAAATTAACATCTTGGATAATATAACTGTGGGATGAGTATTTTGTTATCTGGCTCATAGAGGATGTTTGTTGTCTGGACTTTTTTTGCATTCTCAGAACCCACTCCTGACTCGGAGACAATTGGTTGTGACAATGATTACCCTAAGACCTGCATGATAACCAACCTCGATGTTCCCTTTTTAATTTATGCTTTTGAATTGCTCAATCTTTCTCAAAACTTCGGAGATATAATAATATAATAATAATCCAGTTATGAAAATATTCTATTTTGTGCATACTCAAAGTATCCCTTGTAAAGAAGGACTAAGATGTATTCATTGTATTTGAGCAAAAATTTTCCTCTCTAAGAGTAAGAATACTATATGTGATTTTTTATTTTTATTCAGTTTCATTTCTCTCAAAACTATGTATCACTCAAAAAGCACCTTAGGCTATATTTTGGGCTTTAAAGAGCTCCTGGGTATTTTTTTAAGTGAATAACGTTCTTCACAATGAAAGTTTGTTATATTGAATGCTCTATAACAATCTCTTGTATCAAAATTTGATTTTGAATTATTGTTAGATAATCATAAATTATTTACACACTATATGAATCCATATAAAATGGGCGGAGACAAAATCAACTCTTTGTATAAATAGTGTTTTGATTGTAGGGCCCCACATCAATAATATATAAAAATGGCTCATGGAACAGCCATTACATACTCTTCATACCCGGGACAAAATGATTGAATCAAAGTAAAAGCAGATGCTTCAATGGTTTTTATATTTTCTCCGATGATATTGATAATCTAAATGAATATAAAAAATTCGGAACATTTTTTTCACATGCGAGTTTACGTGGTTTGTTTGATTTTTTAATCTGGATAATGAAGGTTCAAAATTTTAGGACTTGAATTTCCATTCGCTGTACAGCAAATGGTTCGGGTTAGTGGTCAGCTCCGAAGCCTTGTGATAAGTGCATATTCTCTTAGTATGTGAATTAAAAACGAATTCTCATCATTTCATATACTGTTAGATCCAAAAGATTCTTCTTGCGTTGAGCTCCATGATGAACTAATAGATGATGAGTAATAAAAAAATAGTAATTATAATAAAGTTACTCAAATCATGTGAAACATATAGAAGAAGTAAAATAGAATAGGAAAAATTAGCTTCATTGAATAGTAATCCTGATTACAATCAGTGACGTTCTTAGTTCATGATACAGTTCTTTCATTTGTGCAGTCGTTTCGAGTTTTGGCACAGCTTTATAGAATCAATGTATAACTGAAGTAGGTGAACAATATATTTCAAGATCAAGATTGTTGAAGTTCGTGCTTCTATCTTAGGTTGATATCACGTGAGCATACTTACATGATATATTCTGGAACTTCATTTGTGGAGTCCCGTTGAAACCTAATATTCAGATGAAATGGTGATATCATGTCATGTACTAAGATGATGTCACATTTTCATGTTCAGGTTACTATATAAGGAGGTGAATTTCCTCTTCTTTTTTTTTTACCTCTATACGATTTCATAGAAAATGAGAAATTTTATTACTATATAACTCATCAACTACTATTTTTCATCATGGATTTCAATATGAGAATCTTTAGGATTTAACAACGATAGCAGCGCAGCACAAACTTTAACAACTTTATTTAATTAAGTGGGTCGAGACGCTTTTTCAAAAAAAGGTGATGGGTAATGTTGAGTTTTTTTTAGGTTGTCACTAAGATCACCTTGCTTTTTTGTTACATTATGGTTTTACTTTATCATATTATTCTGCTATCTAAATCTATCAACGCATCCTAGAAATGGAAGACGTAGAAGCTCTACAAAGCAGCCAGACCAGACTTTTCTTATCAAAAGTCTCGAATATGACGATATTCTACTGATGGTCTATTAATAATTTATTACAAAAGTTTGTTTTGCTGAGGTTCCGTTTCTACTTCCATTCCTTCTCAATTAAGCGTAATTATCTTATTTTTTCATCTTACCATGTGAGTGATTTATTTTATTCGTTAGCAATATCAGTTTCGGCATATATGACTTCATTTGGAGTCATGACTATGATCTGAACATTAGAGAAAGAAGTGAATTTTCTGCTTTTTATTACGTCTATAAGATTTACAAAGAATGGGAAACTATTTATTGGTGGCTTTATCAACTATTTTACTATTTTTTCAACACAGATTTTTTTTTACACAAGTATTTTCAGGATTGAGCATAATTTTTTCCCTGCCTAGATATGAGATTTAATGATGTTCAACGACAATGTGTTTTTCATCTATTAACCCTCGTTGACTGTAGAAAAATAATACGGTCTTTTTGCTATAGAAACATCAGAACCAAATGCAAGAAAAAAAAGTACACCGCTCATCAAATCTTTTTAGTACATTGATTGTGAACATGAAAATCCGGATTCGGGTTCCAAATATTGAGTTCAGTTAGAATTGAGGCATCTTTCGTTTTCTACCTTTCATTGTGAGGCTTCTCTCATCCATACAGAAGTTGCATCTGAGGTTTAGTGAATTTCCCGGCTGGAAAGACACATATTGAATACCACTGCATCTCATTTTATCAAATTTATTATTGATGGGTATTGAATATATAGTTTGGTTTTTTTGCACAAGGAGTCACCAACCAATACTTGTTTCAAAAGAGCTTCCACTGAGAAAAAATGTATGCTCTATTTAAGCCCGGGCTACATCATTCCTGATAGATCCTCCAAGTTTTGTTGCCTGAACAAAAAACAAAGCTTGTATAGCTAAGAACAAGCCCCTTTGTTGGAGCAGCAAAATCCAAGCTCTTCTTCGTCGGGATGGTGTTCTGTGGTCTCGTCTGAACCAGTTTTGTCAAGTCTCTGAATTTTGGTCAATGAACATTGTTGTTTTACATTGGACGACTTACTCCTGTGTCTTCTAATTTATGGATCATCTATGTCCACCACGATTTTGTATCTATATAATTCTCGAAAGAAAAAGTCGAGTCTGGTTATCGAATTATCAAATTGTTGTATGAGCATTTCCCAACAATTTGGTGATGTTAGCCTATCATTCATTACACAGCTATCCGAACTCTGTGTTGCATGATTTTAGTATGGCGCAAAGCAATACTGCTTCTGTTTCACTTGTCATGCCTTCTATTTCAGAATCATCTTCTGTACTCACCACAACCAAAAATCAAAAATATCACCGTTAGCAACATGGTAAGAAAGTTGCTACCTGCTGGGTCTACTGCTCTCTGCTTTGTCATATGCTGTGTGATACATGAGTAGTTATCTCAAAGAGCCTACAACATGCCCAGATGTGCAAAAACACCTATATTAAACATCATAGAGAATATTGATCGTACAATTGTTCACACCAATTCTAAAAAGTGGAATTAGAAGGATACTTAAATGCAGTTTGGGCATGCCCTGACGCAGACAGGAAATCTACTTCTGGAACTCCACTTCTGGATATAAATTAATATTGGCAGATAGTCCAACGAATTAATTGGAGGGTTTGAGAAACAATCTCTGGTTGCAATGTCTACAATGACTCTGAATGCATTAATTTCAGAAACTTCCACTAATCTTGGAGACGATTGATTCTGTCTTCTCTGACTTTGTATCCTCTTATTCATGGCAGAGAAAAACATGTTCATATTAGATATCACTTCGTTTGTGAATCAATTGAAGATAAAGTGTTTTTCATTTAAGAGATTTCTTTAAACAATATGAAACAATAATATGAATGCAGATTTTTCACCGAATGCATGGAACAAACAAGTTCAGATATTTCAGATATTTCCTAGAATTCATGTTTCGAGCAAGAGCCGATTTTAGCTAGAATCAGGTAGGTCAGGAAGGTGGTTCAGTATTTTTATTCTTTTACTCTCGGCTGTCAGTTTAGTTGTGGTTCTGAATTCATTATCATAGTATATGAGCAGTAAAAAAAATCACCAATCACCACCTCAGCAATCCCTAAAAATATTGATTGGTTTCAATTTGAGCCCCTTATATATTTCGTCTGTAAATTTTTTTGTAGTTGAAAAAAGTATTGTTTTTCCCTCAAAACAGTATTATGAATATATTTTATCAATAAAATCCAGATTCAACATAAATACAATATTAATAATATTGTGTTTATTATCGGTATATACTTTTAACTATTTTTCATGGTAAAAAGTATAACAAGTTCGTTTTTGACTAATACAATTTCCGACGTAGAACTCCTATTTATTTATATATTTACCTTCTGAGTCATGATTCATTGAAAATTACAATGTTTTGTTGATTTCTTTGTGACAATAGTCTCTCAGTGATTGTTTTTATTTTTATTTTAATCCATCCTAATTCTGCATAAAAAGTGCTAATTTATAATCTAGTCAATCTTCTCAATCTGTAGTCAATCGAAGAAAGAAAGATATGAGCAATCCAGTTTTTCATGATCGTAAATTTAATGTTTCATGTTAGGTCAGTGCTTCTACCTTAATTACGCGTAACTTCTGTATTGTATCTAAACAACACTCTAAACAACACCTCGCTGACCTATTTGTTAGCATGACCATTCTGGATGACAACTTCATGTCTATACCTTGATACCAAGATTACATAGAGCCGCAATTTTTTCTTCGCCTTCTTTTACCTTTATCACTTCTATAGGATTTCATATAGATTGAGGAATTTCATTATTGTTACCATTACCGACCCACTATCAGTTTATCATGGATTTCAGCGCAACATCTTTAGATGTCAACAATATCCTGTTCATGTTGATGCTATGATACCATGGAAAACACATATTCCTCTGATCGGAAACACCCAGATTACGCTATTCTTCTTCCAAGATGTTCTTTATTGGGTTACCTTTATGGGGCGCCAGAAAGAATATGGGTATCCCCAATATAAAGTTGCTGATTAGGATAGAAGAAGCACCAACTTCAACACTTAATATTATTATCATCACACCATTGGCACTCGGATGTCAACGAGGCTTCAGTTGGAATGAGAGAAAATAGTAGTTAGATGATCAGCAGAATTATTGCTTATGAAGTTAAACCAGATAGTGGAAGTTACAACAATGGATGTTATTTGATTTGTTCAAAGACTCGGACTTTTTGTTACAAAGCGGGGTTTTAACTGTCACTGTACGTACCCAACAAAAGCTAAAAACGTCTTGAATGTCTTCCAATATACCCATGAAATCGAACAACTCATAAACATCTACAGCAGATGTAATTTTGGACAAGAATTTCTGGAATCTTTATTGAAGCAATCTCTGATGTTCACGAAAATTGAAGACTATCGCTGAAGGGTGTACTCCTATTCTTGACTTTTTTGATGTGAGCATGAATAAAGTCCATAGATGCGTATGCATCTAATGCGTTGATTTTCTCTCTTTACTATTTATCTATATAGACTTAAATAGTGAATTTTCAAATTTAATTTTCGACCACCATTTTAACATGTATTTTCTAACAAAAAATGGTTTAAGATTTGAAAACTATCTCCGAAATACATTTCTTGACATATGGCATCGTTATCAAGCTGATTGTTTTTTAAGTTTACTATAAGATTTCGCTTTGGAGATTGCTTTATGTCATTTTACTAATCCAGTTACAAATTCTGATATGGTGATTTCTTTTTCTTTTTCAATTGATCTTTTGATAAAAGTGGAAGTAAGTATAACTTTAATATAGTGTATTCTTTGGTTAAAATTCCCTCACTCTAAAAAATATTCTTACGACTAAAAACTAGAGGGAAACATAAGCCCTTTTCATGGTAATCTGGATGTGAAACAATGATTTTATGTGTACATTTCTGCTGTTTCATCCGAATGATGGTTTCAACTGGTAGCACAGCATTGTGGTTCATCAATGTATCACATAAATTCAATTACTAAATTGGAGAACAATATTTATTTCAACATTTCTTTCTCCATCACTTCTCCTATCCTACTCCATCTATGGTTATCGTACCTTAATATTGATAGTTAATTTAGAATCACACTTTGAATGAAATGAGTTTCGGCAACTAAATTCTGAAATTCCAACAATACTTACATGTTTTGAGTATTCTCCAGACAAAAAAGCGCTGTTCTCAGAGATATTTATTTGAGTAAACCAGAATTATACACACATTGAAAACAAAAACTTGATAGCTGCATGAAGATTTTGTGCAAATTTTGAAAAAACTTTGAAATTTCGTTATGGAACCCAGAAACTGTTTGTTTGACAGAAGCATTCACACAAAAATGTATAATTCTTTTATCTGTTGATAGTTATGTGATCTTTTAGTTATACGATGGAAAACAAAAATCTCCAAAAACCACTTAGTGTTCACTTCTAGAAATTATTTTTTTGATCCTTGTGGAAAAAAATGTAGCCAATCACTAACCTAATAATGAAAAATGTCTTACTACATATGTAATCATAACGATGAAACAGAGGAGGAAATTAATACCTTTTTCTTTTTTATACGGTGATTATTTCTGGATCAAGGCGTAGGTAGGACATGTATTGGAGTTGTCTTAATTGATCTTACTGACAAATAGATCAAAACTATACGTTTAGATACAAAAGATAAAATAGCACCTAATTGAGAAATAGAAGCACTGACTTCAACAATCTCACTCATGGATTAATGAGATTAAATTTGTCTCTATCACTGGAAAATAGTAAATCTATTTCCATGTTTTTCTATCGCAAAATCTGTGAACCTCGAAGAATTTATTGTATTTGATAATTTATATAGAAAACGGTAACATCCTTGATTTGCTGTCTTCCTTCTCTAAAAGAATTCAGCAACGCTCAAAATGAAAATAAACCTTTTAGTGTCCTTGTCGTTGTGGTGTCGCAAACTTACTACATGGCTTGTTGAAACTTGAAAACCATATACATTATATATAATTCACGACGCCGATCAATTACACTACAAGTTGTTTGAATGATATTTTTTATACATAACACTCTTTGTAGAGTTATTTATGGACTGGAATCAGAGAAGGAGTTGAATCCACCACTTGATATAGTGTCTGGTTAGCTTCTGTGGCACAACTAGTTTATGGTTTCTAAACAGAAGAAATCTTTGTACAACACTCTCTCCGACTATCAACTTTAATTTATTCAAGTGAAGTGACTAAGGTAGAAAAAGCACCAACTTTAGCAAGTTACCATACCATATCCATATCTCTTTCGAAACTGGCAGATGCTTTCCTCCAAACTCACATACTGTAGATTGAAGGCAATATAAGTGTATCAAAACCAGCCCATTCAGATATTTAATCCACAGAAGTTATATAGTTCCTTATGGCTTGGCTTACCGGAATTGTTGCACTACATTATGAAAATAGAACTGATTTTCTTCTGTCTACAAAATTCTTCAGTACATTCTTTCTCAGCAAGAGAGGGAGGCTCAATAAGCAGACAGGAAACAAGGAACTTATATATGTATGGATTACATAGAAACATAAATCTACGACCAATTAAATATATACTCATCACTATGAAACTAATCACATTATGACTGATCAGATATCTTTAAATCACTTAGTGAGCATGGCCTCAGTAAGGTTGAAGCGCACATCTATTTTAACATTTTCACTCTTTTATGAAGAATTTTTTCAGATGTATAGTATTTATATCCTTGACTGTTTGAGTTGAGCTACTGAACCTTCAAATTTGAAATTTTTGTATACAATTATTTATTTGAAAAGTATCACATTTTTAACACACAGGTAAAACTCCTTCTTGGACACAAACTAGGCAATTACAAAAATTTACAGAAATGTTAAGATACCTGATATCTTTTTGAAATATTACCCCTTATTTAGCTGGGATTTTATGAAAATAGGGTAGGTGTTATTTTATCTATCAACAAGCAGGTATATATGCAAGTCCTACTCCGGAAAATCATCTGTTTATTTTGAGGCAACAACTCTATATACCTGAAATCCATCAAATTGCTGGTTTGTGGCTTGAATTTAATTCGGATAGTCATTTCTGAACTCCATCCACACTTCAATTTCTTTGCCTTTCTTCTTTACATCGGAGCAAAAAAAAATTCGCGCGTTCGGAAAAACAATATTTGGCACTCGGAGGCGGGGAATTGAACCCCGGTCTCCCGCGTGACAAGCGAGAATTCTAACCACTAAACTACCTGGGAATTTTCACCAGAGGCGATTATTCGAGTTTCAAATGTATGGTTTGGACATTTCACTTTTTTCTGTAGATCTCGGAGCAGCTTTGATGTGGTTTCGAATTCCATCTATAGAAAGCAATTGAAGGCTTTTGTTGGCTCTTTCTAAGCTGATGTTTTTGGTTACAACAACGATCTTCTAGCTATCTAGTCTAGCAAATGATCTCAGAGATACTTGGGTGTTGTGTTGTTTCAAAGGCTTGGCTAACTCTGCAAAATTTCCTGAGAGATCATTGCAATGCAAACCTCAAACCTAACCCATTTCCCAGTGCATTATTTACTGTATATAAATAATGTTTAAAAACCTTCGAATGTTATCTATGCAACTAACTATCAGGGAAACCATTATTTAAAAAATAGCAGTTTTAAAACTATAGCTGAGTATATCTTAATTAACAGCGTTTGATAAACTTGAAGATTAAAAGATTAGTAGATGGAATATCCATTCATTGCTCTATCAGTATTGTCAGAACTCAGCACCCCTTCCATTAATTTACAGTCATAAAATTAAACAATCATATCAGAGGAAAGCTGAAGTTTATCAAGCACTTCCAAGATAGTTTAGTGGTTAGAATTCTCGCTTGTCACGCGGGAGACCGGGGTTCAATTCCCCGTCTCGGAGGTATTATTTTTTTTGTGGAAGCGAATAGATCGCTTGGGCTTCGAAATTCCAACAACGGTAGGTGATAAAAAAAATTTCGTGAAGCGAAAACAAAAATAAAAATAGTAAGAAGCAAAAAGTTTTGGATCGATAGTGTATTGAAAGCTGTCTTTTCTTCGATAATTTCCTTATCTCATAGTTGCAATAGAACGGAGTTGAAAAAGCTCGACTAAAGAACTGTAAAAGTTCTCTCTAATACTTGCTGGTAGATGGTGGATCCTGGAGAAAAATCGTTGATGTCAGGAGATTACACGACACACAAAATAAGACCCACGAAGTCAAGGCCGTATTTTGGACAAAAAAGTGGTCTGTTGGGTCTTAAAAACCTGTTCAGAGGACATAGAAATAGCTATGGATGGCTCTCCAGAGCTGGAGAGGTTGTAAGTCACGCTGTTTCAAGCACTACAGTGTTGACACACGAGAAGAAGTACGCATTCATAATCGCGTTTGTCCTTTTTTGGGTGACTTCAATACAGCCTGTAGAGGCTGTGAGATTTGGAGTGAGTATTCCACAAAGCCGAAGCAATGAAGTGGACTTGATTAGTTATGTCACACAGTATCAAAACACGATACAAGCGAAAAAGAAGGTTGACAAGAAGCGGCGAAAGCAACTTGATCAAGAATTTGAAGAGACAATCACAGGTTACACAGCAGGCCACACGTGCTACAGGTACTACTTAAGGGACTATGTGAGCTTAGAAGAGATAAAGAACAATGATAAAGCCAATGAAGATCACAACATTTTGATTGCCTTAAATA
This sequence comes from Ogataea ortonii, assembly GCA_030561785.1. Lineage (NCBI taxonomy): Eukaryota > Fungi > Ascomycota > Pichiomycetes > Pichiales > Pichiaceae > Ogataea > Ogataea ortonii. Next base: position 16,204 of record JAKTYE010000067.1, on the reverse strand, counting down.
TAGAGCTACAAAATCAGCCGGAGGCTAGGACACAACACTTGAACCTGAATATCATTGACAAGTATGGTAATACATTGAGACGGAAAGATAATTTGCAAGACAGGGTGATACAGATGGCTGTTGATTTACCCGTATTTAGTCTGCGGACAGACTACGATTCCGATTATCTTGATGTTTGTTTCGAAAATATCAAGATTGATCAATCATGGAGATCAATGCCTCAGACAATAGATGCATACCTGACAATAGATTTTGGAATCGACGAAATCCGCAAGAAATATCAGAAGCAGTCAAAAAGTTTGGAATCACTCAAATCGGACATATTGAAGATAGAGGACGAGGTGGAGAGAGTCAACAAGCAGTTTTTGCAACTGTTGGCAAGTGAGAGTAAGTTCAGAGACGTGAATGAAAACACATTGACTAAATGCACAGCTTTCAGCTTCCTGACTATCATTCTTCTCGTCATTTCGAGCTATGGTCAACTGCGGTGGTTGATCGGATATCTCAAATCACACAGCATAGTATAATAATTCTTGATTCACTTGTCGCAAGATCGAACAAGTTGCATCATTGTATTCAATTTTTGAACATAGATTTAACAGTAGTTTTTGAAATAGACTTCTAATCAATTTTGCAATCAACCATCAATCAAATAAACACGCTGTTAGGCGCTGTGGAATCAACAACATCGTTATCTTCACTCACCGAGTATCTGTCGACTGCTGTTGTACTTTTTTCGTTCACAAACTTACCTGAGTCCACTTCTTCGCCTCTATAACCCAATTCAATGTCGATGACCGAGATTCTTTCTCTTTGGTTATTAATGACAAACTCATTTTCTTGAATAGACTCTTTGTAAAGTGCTACATCGGCCTCAGCAACAGGATCTAACTCGTCCTCCTCATCGATCTCCGGACTGATTTGCTTATTTTCATGTTCACTTTCTCTCACTTCTTTTTTCAAAAGACTGTCTATGAGCTTGTTCGAGTCTTCTAGCCTCGAGATAGATACTAATAGCCGTTGCTTTATTGTCTTGAGCTCACCCTCTGAAAGCTCTTTGATGGCCAGCTTGAAATCGGAGATAGAAATGGGTTGCTTTTGCTCGGACATTTTGCGGTACACTCTCTATGCTGACAGAACATCGACATGAGATTTTGGGCCCTTTATATAGAGAAATGGTGACAAAAACAGCAAATGGTGGGGTAAACTTCTGCAGTGGTTCAGTGCAAAAAGAAAAGGCAAGGGAAGGTTACGTCACCTCACAGGAGACGAGAACAGCTTTTCTGCTAAAAACAACTTTACACCTGATCTCAATAAATTTTTAGTCTCAAGACCTTAACGAAACGCAGGAAACTTGAATTGGTTGAGAGAACAAATTGTTTGACTGATTTCTGCCAGTTTACAAGTCCTAATGCGGCAAAAATGTTGTTTCCGGTACTGGGTGGGAGTGCGAGAAAATGTTGGTTATCGTTCAGGTTTCGAAGGTTTCCAGGGACTTTGAGATCGTACTCCAATGAAACTCTAGAAGATAATATAGAACGTTTACATCCTTCATTGTTGAGAAAAGCTGCCAAGTTGAAAGAGGAATTGACCCAAATTGAAAAGTCAATGTCTAATGGTGGTGATTTCAAGGTGGAAGATTCTAAAAGATTCACACAATTGAATGCTGTTATCGACTGCTTCGAACAATTTAAGAGCTGTCAGAGAAATTACGATGATTTAAAATCGCTACTAGCAGAAGAAGAAGACCAGTCACTCAAGGAGGAGGCAGAATTGGAGTTGAAAACTATTATACCTGAGCTACAGAAATCGACAGCGAAATTAAAGTCAAAACTTCTTCCAGCGCACCCTTTTGCAGACAAGCCTTGTATTTTGGAGCTTCGGCCAGGTGCTGGAGGTCACGAGGCCAATATATTTACCGAGGATCTGCTGGAAATGTACATCAAGTACTGTCAGTTTCACCGTTGGTCATTTGAAGTTCTTTCGAAGACGGATCATACTTCTGGGAAGGGCATTATTGAAGCTACGTTGGCTGTGAATGAAGCCGGAGCGTACGAGCGGCTCCGACGCGAGGCAGGAGTGCATCGAGTGCAGCGGGTTCCCGAAACGGAGACCAAAGGAAGAGTCCATACATCTGCTTCAGGAGTTGTTGTTCTCCCCAAAATTGAGGAAAATGCATCTGATCCAGATGCTAGGAAGTTCAAACCTGGTGAGCTTCGAATTGATGTCATGAGGGCCAGTGGAGCAGGTGGACAGCATGTCAATACCACTGAATCTGCTGTGAGAATCACACATATTCCAACTGGTCTTTCTGTGCATATCCAGGACGAACGGTCCCAACACAAGAACAAGGATAAGGCGATGACGCTGATACGGGCGAAATTAGCGGAGAAAGAGCTTAGAGAAAGAAACGAAAAGGAAAGGCAGCAGCGGACAGGACAGGTCTCGTCTGTAGACAGAAGCGACAAAATTAGGACGTACAACTTTCAACAAAATCGAATTACCGACCATCGTTGCAACTTCACGTTGTACGATTTAGAGGGCTGCATGAATGGTGAGAAACTGGACGAGGTGATTGATCGTGTTGAGAAGAAGGAGACCGACGAACGGGCCGAGGAGCTGATCCGTGAGAGTGAGAAGGAAAAGGTGTGAGGTGTATCGAGGTTTTTGTGGGGATAAAACATGGCTGTGATTTTTTCTCACTCCGGTGTCGAATTTGGGTGGCAAACAAAAAAGCTGGCGAGAAGATACATACTTTGTAAATAAGAGGTTGACTGTTGGTAGGTAACTGTCACGGAGCAATAAAATTAGATGACTTTTCCGTCAATTGAAGAGGCCAGAAAGGCCAAGAGCAAGAAGGATTACAAGGAGGCCCAAGAAATATATCATGAAATTCTGAATCTGGACCCTACAACATCGCCATTGAAACACGAAAAGACTGTCGATCTACAAGAACAGGCCATTTTGGAGCTTGGAGAAGTTTATCAGGCTCAAGCAAAACAAGATGAGCTGGTGGATCTTGTGACCAAAGCCCGAGAGATTATGGGATCTTTTGCCAAGTCGAAGGCTGCGAAGGTTGTAAGATCTTTGATCGATTTGATTGAAAAGCTAACCACAAAGGATTCAATCGACGTGACGATTAGAGTCACCAAAGACTGTATTGACTGGGCAATTGAGGAAAAGAGAACTTTCTTGAGACAATCGTTGCAAGTGAGGCTCTCCGGATTATATTATAAGAAAAAAAATCACATTGAATCGTTGTCAATCATCAATACTTTGCTCAGAGAGTTCAAGAAATTGGACGATAAATCTTCCCTGTTGGAAGTCCAGCTGTTGGAATCGAAAAATTACTTCGAATTGAAGAATTTCGCCAAAGCGAGGGCTGAGATCACATCGGCTAGAACTTCGGCCAACGCCATATACTGTCCAACGCATCTCCAGGCTGAATTGGACCTTATGAGCGGTATATTACATGCAGAAGACAAGGATTTCAGCACCGCATTCTCGTATTTCTATGAATCTTTCGAAAATTACCAGATACATTCGGATGAAGAAAAAACAATCAAGGTTCTGAAGTACATTTTATTGTGTAAGGTGATGACCGGAGCAATCGACGAGGTGAATTCTCTGCTGAACAGCAAAAACGCTTCCAAGTTCGCCAATAACAAGGAAATTGAAGCCATGAAATTGGTCTCTGTCGCTCATTCAAACAGATCGTTGAAAGAATTAGAAGATTGCTTGAAAACATACAGCGCAGAGCTCACGCAGGACGTGATCATCAGATCACATCTTTCTGATCTGTATGATTCTCTGTTTCAACAGAATCTTCTGAAGCTCATTGAACCTTACTCCTGCATTGAAATCTCGCACATAAGTACCATGATTGGGTTACCGAAGAATATTGTTGAAGGGAAGTTGAGCAACATGATTCTCGATAAAGTGTTTTATGGTGTTCTAGACCAAGGAAATGGCTGGCTTATTATCTACGATGAACCTCAGCAGGATGCCACCTATGAGCTTAGTTTGGACATCATCAAAAACATGTCCAACGTGGTTGATCTTCTCTACGAAAAAGCCTCATTTTTGGACTAGAGTCGTTTGGCATTGTATTATAATAAAACTTTATCGGTCTTTGTCAATCATTCTAAACGTAGATTCCATTCTTGGTTTCTCCAAATATTTCATTGCTAACTGAAGCATATTTTTTCAAAAATGGTTTCAGTTCGTTAGTCGAGTTGAGCAGCTCGTAAAGCTTGTAATTCTTATCGCTCAGCAAATTCACCACACCGACTGCTTTTTTCAAAATCAACTCATCAGAGACCGATCTGTAGTTGGAAAGCACGTCAAAAAGGGTATTAAAAAGCGTTGGGATGTAAATTCTTCTCAGCTCCTGATAGATCTCTAAGTCTTGCTGACTTACTCTTGTGTCATTGATCAAGTCGAAAAAGAAGGTTCTCACCAAAGAGTCCAAAGAAGAGGATAACTCAATTATTTTTGTGAACAGTTGGTCGCCGCTACGTTTCTCAGCATACGAATTGAAGTTCTGAATCAACCTGAAACCCTCAATTAGCTGTTGATATTGAGCCAGCTCATTGAATTTGAAGGATTGTATTGAATACTGTCCTTGTTCAAGCTCCTCATTATTTTCTCTCGTCACTTCCACTTTCAGCTTGTAGTCTTTAATCAAGTTGACCAAGCTTATGGATGACACAAATTCTAGCGAGGACTGAAGCTTTCCACGGAGTAACAGGCGTCTCAAAAGAGCGATGATCGACTCAATACAATCACTCACCATTCCTGAGTCATATAGCCAGTAGACGGAACTGTAAAGTCTAGAATCCACTTCATCGACCTCGTAATCAAGAATGACTTGCAAGTCTGTAGGATAATGTTGAGCGGTATTTTCAAAAACTCTATTGACAGTCTTTCTCAAAATTGCTTCTAACGGCAAGTTGAGTTGTCTCATTAACCTTAATTGACTCAATCTCCCACTCTTGTCATTGATATAGTTCGACAGGAAGAAAGAGTACACGTCTATTAACGCTTCATCATTTGGAATAAATGAAATGTACACTGGAACCTGATCATAGAGCTTGTACAAAGTGAGTCTGGCAATATATGATTTCAACAACTGGGTGTATTCCGTGTCGGCGATGAGTTTATCTCCGTAGATCAACTGCAGAGATATAGCCAGGTGTGCCAAAATTCTCAAAAGAAAAGCTTCACTTGTAAGTTGTGAAGAAGTCTCACTCATCGATTGGGAAAGTAATTCATCGAGAAGACTGATGCTGTTGTCCATTAAACTTTTGACATTGTCAGATATTATTGAGCCCATGAGAACTCTGATTGAATGTTTGCTTTGAGCTCTAATTTTGTCATCTGGACTTGTAGCCAGGAGATTGAGAGCTTCGTTGACGCTTGAAACGACTCTTGGTGCAGTAGGAAGCTTACTGAAAGTGTTGATTTCTTCAGATTTTTCAAGACTGTAATAATATTTGACTAATCTGTCCTCGAACTGACTCTGAAACAAGTTGTTCAGGAAAATCAAGAGCTTCACTTCCCACGCGGAGGTCAGACTTTCACATGAAGGAAAGTCTCCAGATAAATAACCGTAGCACCCACGTTCATATTTGGTCAGTTCCTTCGACTGAGTCAGTTTGTATAACGATCTCTTCCACAGGAGCTTATGTTTAATACCTATCGGTTTTGAGTCCGGGTCAGAAAGATCCACCTGCGGATTGATGTAGTCTTGGAGTCCTGTGAGAATGAGAGCAAAATCCCAATTGTTAGTGGACTCACACAATTGATTCAACTCTTCTATTTTGTTTCCAAGAAGGAGAAAAAATGCTTTTTTGAAAAATAGATCATCTTTTTCTATGTCCTTTTCGTTGATTCTGTTATTTGCACTAGACCTAAGAGGAGCATCTGGGTCGAGATATTTGACAAAATTTGGTTTTCTGGTTCCATATTGTATGTCCACTTTGGTATTGAGCCATTTTGTGACCTGAAGATCCTGAATTTCCACATCATCTTCGGAGGAGAGAAGATTCATTTCAAAATTTTCATACAGCCATTTCATCACCACAAAAAGCTGCGAAAGGTCTGGATTTTCGGCAAGGTTATTGTCGGCGAGTATTGTGTTTGACGTGAATCCAGAGACTTTGCGGGTTTCTAATTTTTCTGGCTGCTCTGTGTTGAATTTGGTATCCAAAAGGACCTCCATCAGATTCCAGAACTGACTTTCGAGAACCCAGTTTTCCACCACTTCTTGATCTGCATTTTGTTCGTACGATTCTAGTAGTTTGGCGGCTGAAATCTTCTTGAAGTCCTCAAAAATCTCGTTCACTCGGATATGACCGAAATTGACCCGGAAATCTTTCAAAACTCGGGAAAACTTGATGTTAATGTTCTCATCTTCGAGCTGGGAATCGAGTCTGCCAAAATCTAAGTTGGCGCTCGTTGTGATATTGGCAAAACTGTCAAATCCATCTCCCGACATATCTTGGTTGCTCTGCAAGATATCAGAGTTCATGGTGACTTGTTCAAAGAAGATTATAGGACAATTGTGTTTCTGGTTTGATGCTCCATTTGTCTCAAAAGAATAAACAAGGAATTTTGTACGCCCTACCCTTGAAAAATATTTATTGACACACTCTATCCAAATGGCAGATGTGATGTGATGTGTCCAAAGATAACTCAAAAAGGGCTGAGAAGAAACAAAAATAACACATAATGAACCTCTTTTACCAGCTAATCGGTATAAAAGGAGCTAGTCTCGCTGCAATTGATACGGTACAAAAAAATGGTCGAAGTTTCGTTGACTGTGGGAAAGCTGGACGCGTCTTTGGCACTTCTACTTACCAAAGATCACCACCTTATTGAATTTCCCACCATCCTACTGCCAGACGGAATATCCACCGGTTCAATTGTGAAAATTAACTGCGAGAGAGACCTGAAACAGGAGGAAACAGAAGATGCCACTTTTGAGAGACTTCAGGAGGAAATCTACAACACTTTTGGAAAAAATGAGCCAAAGGCTCCTGTTCTCAAAGTGTTGAACGTGACACAAACGTCGTGTATTCTGGAATGGGAGCCATTGGATTTGGGAACAGCAGACTTGAAGTCACTGACGCTGTATAAAAATGGAACGAAACTGGGTCAAATCAAAAACCCAGCTGCTAAAAAAAATATGAAGTTGAGTGGACTTCCGGTGGACACTGAGTATCAATTTCAATTGAGACTAGACACTAGCGCAGGTATTTATCGATCAGAGACAATGGTTTTGAAAACACACAAGATGACTGACTTAAGTGGTATCACAATTTGTGTTGGTGACATTGATTTCGCAGCAGAGCCGTTCACGTATCAGGATATCGAGGAATCCGTTGCCAAAATTGGGGCCAAGCCAATAACGAAACAGGTCAAAATTGATACAACACAATTCATCTGTACCCGGAAGGCTGGTGTGGAGTTTGAGAAGGCTCGCAACATGAACATCCCGGTTATTAGGCCGGAGTGGCTCAAAGCTTGTGAGCTTGAGCGTCGGATTGTTGGAGTGAATAAGTTTTATCTGGATGCAGAGCAAGCTATCTGGAAAGAGAGAGATTTCTGGAAACTTGCAGAGCAACACAAACAGACAGAACAACAACATGCTCCAGAACCGGCACCGGAAACTTCAGCAGAAGCAACAGAGACAATAGAAACGACAAAGATAGACGAGAATCAGACAATTGATCCAAAAGAAGTGTTTGAAGAGACTCCATTTGAGAGGGAGGTGGCCAAAGAGCCAGAAATCAGTGAGGCTGTGGAGGCCAGTGAAGCTGTTCTGGACGAGGGTTCCACAGTTGTACAGGTTCCTGCGATAACTGTCGAGACGGAAGAGGTCGTTCAGCCGACGGAAGAGGTTCCTCAGACGGTTGATGAACATTTTGAAGAAGTTCCTATTGATTCTGGAGAAAAGGAAGAACTGGAAGCTGTTGCTGAGAATGCGCCAGTGGAGACAGTGGAAGAGAAAAAAACAGACAACTCCGAAACTAGTGAAGTGGAGGAAAAGCAAAACGGATTATCTGCGGTTGCCGAGACACTGGTGGAGCCTGAAGAGATTCTGGAACCTGATGTTGGAGAAGCAGTGGATAACGAGAACGAAGAGTCTGAATCTGGATCTCCTGCTCCTGAGACTGACAACGATGAGAACGCCGGGGGAAATGTGGAGACCGCTACGAAAGAGACAAATGGCAAAGGGTCGGCTAAGAAGAAGAATAAGAAGAAGAAGGGCAAAAAATGAAAAGTTAAGCTACAAAGGAGCAAACGGACCACCAATTTGCTGTCGATGTAAGAGATTTTTATTTTAGAGAGCTGTTGCAATTCTAAGTCTAGTTATGCGTCAAATTTCCAGTATAAACCGATATATATGTCATTCTCCGAATAGTCTTCTGACTCTCCTGAGAACAGAATCTTTCTCTGGATCGTATGGATGGTCTTTCGAAGGAATCTCTAATATAGCAGGAAATGGGTCTGTGAACGTATCAATTGAGAGTCTTATTTTCTCTGCAATATGCTGATTGATTAGCAGAATCGCAATGTCATCTCTGCTTGTGAACTGTGAGAAATAAGATTCCAGCTCATCTTCTTTAGTGTTATCGTTGCAGACCAGGAAGTTTTTCTCCTTGCCAGGCTCGTTTGAAACCTGTCCTGTTCCGGCCAACAACATTCCTGTGATTGTGTCCTCGTCACCCATCACGGCTATTAGGGTCCTATTTTTGTTAGCGTCCGTTGCCATTGTGAGCTGTAGCCTCTTTGCAAGTTCTGACACAACTTCTGGCCCCCAATGGTCCTTCTTTCTGCTCTCTATCGGTAGCTTTGGTGTCTTGAACGGTATTGCTGTTGGAAAACGTTGACAATGGGGCTAGGGATGGAAAAGTGGCGGTGGAGATAGCAGTCAGTGGCGCAGTTTTTTTTACCAGAGATTCTAAGGGATTAACTACATTCTTGATACCGGAAAGAAGACAAATATCGTAGAGAACGAAGATTTGACGGCCTATTGACGGCTATAGATGTTGCGGTTGATAAGAGGCGATAGTTTGGGTCTGTTTGGAGGTTCCAGACGGCTTTTTTCTGTCTGCGAAAAGGCTTGTGCCGGACATAGTAAATGGGCCAATATCAAACACAAGAAAGCTGCCAATGATGCTGCAAAGGCGGCAGCATCATTCAAGGTGTCGTCCAAGATCACCGTGCTGGCCAGAATAGGAGGCACGGATGTGTCGCAAAACTTGCAATTGAGTTATGCGATCGAGAAGGCCAAGTCTATGAGTGTTCCCAAGAAAGTGATTGAGAACGCTTTGAAGAGGGCCACTGGAGAAAACAAGAACAAGGATAAGATGGAGACAGTGGTTTACGAGGGAATAGCTCCAGGAGGTGTTGCTGTGGTGGTGGAGGCAATCACAGACAATAAAAACAGGACGGTTGGATTCATTCGGCCATGTTTCAACAAGTTCAATTTGAGCATGACACAGACGTTGTATATGTTTGAGAGGAAGGGACTGTTGTTGATTGACATCAAAAATCAATCCTTTGATGACGCTTTCGAAAAGTTGGTGGAATTAGGCTGTGAGGACGTGAATGAAGTGGAATCAGAAGAAAACGACTCAGAAGAACGACTTGTCGAGATTGTTACTGATCCTGTGGAATTTGGACGTGTTGCCAACGAGGTCCGGGGACTGTACAATATCAAGGAAATGCAGATTGGATACGTTGCAAATCCAGACACGGCTGTCTCTATAGATGACGAGGAGACCATGGAAAGTTACGACAAGTTTATGCGAAGTTTGGAGGACGTTGAGGATGTCACGCAAGTGTACAGCAACTTGAAGGAGTCCTAGGATCTCTACGGGGATGAAAAACATGTATAAAATGACTTAATATTTTTGTAAATAGAATATTCAGATGGCATGATTATATTCGACAGTCTACTCTTCTTTAGTGAGGGCCTCTTCGAGTTTGTCGTCAAAAACAGGGTTTTTTCTTCCGAGCTTCAGAGTTTTGTCTGTTGTGATCTTTTTGGTGGAAAAGAACACTGCCGAGCAGCAAGCAACTCCACAGGCTGCGAAAAGTGGATACAATTCGACAGGAAGACTCTTGAGGAAAGATTGAGATTTTTTCTAAATCACGTTAGTTTATGGAACCCAGTAGTAGAAACTCCAAATACTTACAGCAGCGTTGAATGCCGGGTAGGAAGGTCTCATTTTGGGAGGATTGGTTTTGTTCTGAGGACTCTGGGACACTGGCAAACAGTATAGAATTGTGTTTTTGTCTAATTATTGACTTTCTCTAAACTTTTGCTACCACGGGCAGACAGTATTGGAGGTGCGAGGGGTGGATTATATTAGAGAAGCTCTTTGCTAAGCAGCCAATCAAAAGGATGGATATTAAAAAACTGGCGAGGCGACGAGAGGGAGAAAAGGATGGGGCGATATTGAGGTTATGAGCACGCAGATATACACCGATGTCGACAGTGTCGACCTCCGACTCAGAGGTCGACATTACACATGACACCATCGCTCATAACGTCGTGTTGAATTGTCTTGTTCTTTTCCCACAAATCTACCGTCTTCGCCTTTTGTTTTGGAACTTGTCTCCCTCACCACTCCTTACACGCGTTGGTGTGTGCTTACGTTTCACTTCAGAGCTTCTCAGGGACGGATAAAGGAGGCAACTGGATTGGAACCGGCTTTTTCGGATTTGGCCTTTAGTTTTGATCTGGAAAGTCAAGGAACACCACTATAAATGAGTTCCAAGGGTAACCACTCGGGCTCGAACCACTTGAATGGGTCTCCTGTGGGCTCTGTAGGATCTTCAGGTGCTTTTGGGTCTTCTGTGGCTTCAGGGCCAAATTCCAATGCAGGTTCAGGGTTCCGGTATAATCCCGGATACTCACATCGTCGAACAGGGTCAAAGAATTGGGCAGGGGCTAATGGAACTGCAGCTTCCGGGGCAAATAACGGCACTGGTGGCCGTCGTAACAGCAATTCCAGTGGAGTGAACAATTTTATCAATGGGTCGAACACTAACACGGTCAATAATGCCAACTTTCTATCACCTCAGGATTTCGAAATAGCCATCAAACACATGAACGACCGGCTTTTGTACGGATTGGTGAAGTCAATTGGTTGTAAAGCCACCATTACAGTGAATTCCGGGGCAACTTATTGCGGAATTTTGTACACCACAAGTGAGGTGACGGACGCAGGATTTTCTGTGGTTCTTAAATACCCAGAACTGGTGCGTTCAGTGACACTCGATGCAACGAAAAGTGTGGAAAATTCCAAAATCCCTGAGTCGTTAATCATATATGACCGTGATATTGCCATGTTGGAGGTAGAGGATGTTAGCTTCTCACCTTATACCGTCTCGGACGAAACTGGTGGAGTCAGCGATGTTTCAACAGCTCGTTCGGTTTCTCCAAGGGGATTCAAGACAGACACTGATATCTCATCATCCTCAAAAATCAGAGAAAGAGAGCTACAGAAATGGGTTCCCGATGAAGATTTCGATTCGAAGATGTCTGGTGGAATTGAGGATTCCAACGATGGGGGAACTTGGGATCAATTTGAGGTGAATGAACGTAAGTTTGGCATCCAATCAACCTACGATGAAAACTTGTACACAACCAAGATTTCTACAGACAGTCCAGACTACCAAAGACGGTTGAAAGAGGCGGATAGAATTGCGAAAGAGATTGAGTCGCAGGGACATAACGGCAACATTCATGTTGCAGAAGAACGGGGATTGATAGTTGATGATAGTGGTGTTGATGAGGAAGACAAGTATTCTGGTGTGGCTAGAGAACAAGATACTTCTCGAAATGTTTCATCAGGTGACGCCCTTCTCATGGGAATGCTCAAAGTCAATTCGAAAGATACCCAATCCGAACTGAAGCCTGTTGTTCCCGGTAAATACGCTCCTCCAAGACAACGTGCTGCCAATTTCCATGGAGATGCTGCAATCTTGGCCAGTTCTGCAACTGAAAAAGACAATAGAGGGCTGGTTGCTTCGACAACCGCAAGCACCAGCTCCGAGTTTGAGCTGCCACTGTCTGCTGAGGAGCAGAGCCAGACTTCTTTGCCGGCAGATAAACTTTCTTCAGATTCGAGTACAAGTTCGAAACAGACCGTTTCTTCCATACCTCCAAAGCCAACTTCATCGGTACATAAACATGATCATCACCACCACCAGCGGCATCAGAGCATGAGCAACGAAACACGCAAGCTCAATGTTCAGAATGAAATCAAATCTTTAAAAGAATTTTCGGCGAACTTCAAGGTTCCTTCAAAATTCCCTCCTGACCTGCTGCCTATATTAGCCAAGGACAAGGAACGACAACAACAAATCATGAAGAGGGTAGAGTCAGATTTGAAGGAAAAAGAGGTTGATGAAAAGAAGCTATCTCTTACCGATTCAGCTCGCTCTAAAGAAACAGAATCTGTCGATCTGGCTTCGACAGTTTCTCCGGAGAGCAAACCCACCACTCCATTGGTGAGCAAGAAGAAAATGGATCCAAGGACAGCAACAACGTTCAAGATGAATCCAAACTCTGCTTCTTTTTCGCCAATGGGTCTTGCTTCCAACAAGAATTCTCCGTCTCTTTCGAACCTGTCTATTTCTACCCCTCAACAACGTCCGAAGAAGGATCCACAATCATTCTTCGGTGTTGGTAAAGTGCCCAAAGATCCAGGCGAAAACGGCCAGGCTATTGAAAACAAAGAAAATCCGTTGATCACCAAGTTCAACCTGCTGATAACGGCGAGAACAGAGTTCGAGTCCAAAAACCAGGACGTCCCAGTTACAATAATCAATATTGAGAAGCCTTTTGCAACGCCACCCACATGGCCGTCTACAGTGGAGGATTCTTACAAGAGCGCGTTTCCTAGACAACCAGAATGGATTACTCCTCTTCCTCCTCCTCCACAAATGCAGAGGAAGATGTATCAGATTGCTCCGCAGCCGATTACAATGATGGCACCACCTCCTCAACATCACAACCCAATGCAGCCTATGATGATGCCCCAGCCGATGCAGGTGGATCATCATGGCCACCATAACATTCACCATATGCATCAGCCGGCATTTGTTGTCCCCCAGTTTCAACAACCACAGTTCATTCCTCTTTACCAGCCACCGCCTAACATGCCACAGGTGGCTTACGGAATTCCTCAAGGACAAGCACTTCCAAACGGATCTCCAATGCCAATGAGACAGCAGAGTCAGGGTCAAGGACAGCAGTCGCATCAGGGCCAGCGTGGGTCTAGGGGACACGCACATTACGGCGGACAGCACCAGCAAATGAACATGAGAGGTGGATACAATAAGTTTTAGGAATACCTTTTTGGCTAGAAGACTGGCATAAAAAGACATTCATTAGTTTTTGTAACTACGTAATATCTTCTATGAAAGTTGGGTAGTTCATTCAAGCCATAAATAAAAAAAGTGCGATCAATGAGATCAAATAAAGGAGTTATGAAAAATAAATTTATAAATTTATGTTGAAAAAAAATTTACTGTCAAACTTCGTTTCAATCACATTCTTTTTGTGTAAAAGTGATATGGCCTCTACAGAGGATTCCGTTTACAGGGTTCTCGGTGGAATCTATCTTTCTTCCATAGAACCATTGTCCAAGTCCATAGACCTTGCCACCAAGTACAAAATCACAAACATCCTCTCCATCCAAAAACAAGACATTCCAGAAAAATATACCTTAGATCCCTATAAACATCTACAAGTGGCTATAAACGACGATTTGACCACTGATATTTTGAGCTGTTTGGAGAAAACCAATGGATTCCTCTGTACAGCTCTTTTTGGACAGAGTCAAATAGAAAAAGGAACTGCAAAATCACTCAAACACAAAAGTCATGTACTTGTTCACTGCAATGCCGGCTGTTCACGATCGGTTGCCGTTTTGGCAGCTTTCTTTATGAAATATTATGGTATGAGTCTTGAAGTGGCTCTATATGCCATAAAAAGAAGCAAGTCAGATATCGGACCGAACCAAATGTTTATTGAGCAACTCGAGTTATACCAGCGACTCGACTGTGAAGATAACCAAGATGCATTGATGCAGAATCCGGAATACAAGTTGTTGTTCATGAGCCTGCACCGGGACAACATACATTCGATTGTGAGCAACGACCGACTGTACAAGAAAGAAGAGGAAGAATCCAAAACCAGACTGAAAACCCCAGATTACATCCAACTGCGATGCAAAAGATGCCGAAATCTCTTGGCAGACTCGTCATCGTTTGTTCCTCACGATCCACCGCAGGTTGAGGATGATAAACAAGCATATTTCATCAAGAACGCTTTCAAGTCTAAACGCATTGTGAACATTGAGAAAGGATCTAGCCAATGCACCCACCACTTTGTCGAACCTTTGAGGTGGATGCAGGATGAACTTCAGAAGGGCGAACTGGAAGGTAAATTTTTGTGTGCCAAATGTGATGCAAAAGTGGGTGCATATTCCTGGAAAGGATCGAGATGTAGTTGCGGTAAATGGATGATTCCAGCCATCCATTTGCAAAAATCAAAAGTCGATGAAATGAAAATGGGAAACCAAAATTTGAAACGAATTGAAAACAGGTGAAACAGGGTCTGAGAATCTGCCATCATAGAGAGGAATCAAGGCTGTCATGTCATCATTCATAATAGCGAACATAGCGATATACAGTTCACGAGAATCATCATAAGTTCATTCGAGAGTCATGCTGTAATCGGAAGAAATGTCTTCCAAATGGGATTCTATCCTAAGTCCCGAAGAAGGAATACAAGAACCGTCTTGTAGTCGTCCAGCATTACTTGTAGCGGCATAGGGTGTTTGAGGAGAAGTTTCGCCCGTCGTTGTGAGATCACCACCAACACCTCTCAAGATGCTACGCACCTGGTTTGTACTAGAGGTGGTCAGATCTGCAGTTGTAGTCGACGTTAGTGGTCCAGAATGTATGGCCACGGTATCGTACAGAGTTGAAGATGCCTGGGGAATTACAGCATCCACATGAGAATCGAGGGAAATACTGTGATCATCCTGATACTCTTCTGCGGCCATGAACACTTCATCTTCGTTTCGAGCAGAATTAGGTTCGAAATCCTCCATTTCGCTTTCTTCGTCGTCTCCGATACCTGCAAACTCGTCTCCATCGGGTAGTTCAGCATCGAGGTCAACATCTGGAGGCGCATTTTCAGCGACAGGCGTGTCTGACACTGGATCTTGATCTGGAAGACCATTGCTGTCACTGATTTCTTCTTCTTCCTCCTCGACCAACAGCTCTCCGCCTTCGTAGTTGACAGGGTCTTCCTCGACCTCCTGCTCTTCCAGCAGTTGCTTAAGACTCTTTTCTATTCCTATGGGCTTCAGATATCCGTAGCCCAACTTTCCCATCTCGTTGAGGTATTGCAAGTTGTTGGCGATGTTTGTGGTCATGAACTCGAGCGTCGGATTGTTTCCAGAGTCTGATGGCAGATACAACATAATTGATCCAGAATCTGTTGGTCTTGTTGGGCCTGGATACGCAGGTGAGTACGATGAGAGTGGCGGAAATTGACTGGCATTCGTCTTGGACTCTGAAAGGGTATTTTGTAGCTGTCTTGGCCCGGTACTTTTTGGGGGAACTTTTGCGCTGGACGGTTGGTTCATCCACACGTGATGGGCATCTCTTGGAATGAGATCAGGCAAATACATGGTCAATTGGTCTATTCTGCAGTGGATCTCAACACCACCGACACCAGAATTGTCTATGTGTTTCAGCAACAGGCCAGATCTACAGAAAAGGGGAAAACAAAAGAATAAGAACAAAACAAAAAAAGAGGATCATGTGCAACTATTTATATTTTTTTCGGAGGGAGCGAATTCCAACCACAATGTATATACAGTCAACTCTCCCTATTAGGAATCTCGTTGAAAGAATTTTCTCCCTTACACGTACAATGGGCTGTGCACGAATTAAATTTACATAGTAAATTTGCTTTTCGTGTAAACAAACAAACATACAATTTATATCTCCACAACCTAGCAAGTAGACGGTAACGGTAACCGGTACTGTTCATAATTTCATAAGCAAATAGATGGTTCAGAAATGAGTTTCTGTGAACGGCATATAGAACTGATACAGAATAAAAACATTAGAAAGAGGAAGAAGAAGACTACCTACACTCTAG
>JAKTYE010000066.1:0-29024 GCA_030561785.1 Ogataea ortonii | reverse complement strand
GGAGGTTGAAGCAGCCGGTTTTGGTGAGCCATTCGAGCTCGTTCTGGCTCAATTCCCGGAACTCGGGGCTCTTCTGCTCGGTGTGGCGATGGTACTCGGAGGAGAGCAGGTTTGTCAGGGCGTCTTCTTGCAGAGTGAGCACGAGAGTGTGCAAACGGGTCTCGAACTTGCTGCTCTGTTTGTCGAGAAAGCGCAACGGGTCGATTTTGACGGCATTGAGCGACTCGATCTTGGTCTTTTCGAGCAGGCTGGACCGGTTCTGGGGGATCTGGTACTTTCTGATGCGTTTTTTGCGCTTGTACAGATCGCACACCAGGTTGAGCTCGGAGCAGTTTGTGCACTTTTCTCCTTCTTTCTTGGACTCGAGATCGCACTTGATTTTGCGCTGGTGGCACACGGTGCAGGCCTTGAGGGCTCTTCTTCTCTTGGGTGAGGAGTCTACTGTGCTGCGGGAGCTGGAGTCGTGGTCGGACCGCACAGAGGACGGGGCTTCGTGGGACCCGTGACGAGGGTCCATGGGGAAGCTGAACAGCGAGCAGGGAACGAATGGGGCCAGAGACAGGGAACAGGGGACAGAACGCGGCAAACACACCTGATGCAACGCTACTTGACTACTTTTCTGGGGACGGGACGCTGGAGATATAGAAAAAAAGCAGTGGTGCAACACCTGTTGGTAGCCACAAAAGATGGAGGCGGGTTCAGGGGGTCTGATTGCGGGCGACGGCACACACCACGCTCGCACACTGTTGGTTCTGCTGGAGCTGGCTGTTCTGGTTTTGTTTCGGGCCACCGATCCTCTCCAGACGGGCTATCGTCTGTGTGCTACGCTTCTTATTTGTGCTGCAGCCTGTGGCATTTCGCTCCAAAAGTTTCTACAGTACTCGATTTCTGCAGGGAAAACCTCAAGGAACGGCAGCTGCAAGATTGAATTACCGAGCTACGGTAAAAATAGCGCGCCTCTCACGACGCGGTGCTGGGGTTGTCACGGGGCGATCTGCCGCAGGCTAATGGGTCCAAAGATCTGTAGCACAGCTGCAGCGGCAGCCGATACTGCAGGCGATCTGTGTTGTGGGCACGCCAAGACTCGGCGGGGGCCAGGAACAGGGTGGCGGTGGAGGAGAAGGAGAAGAGCGGAATCCGAAAAGAGCAGCGGCTGAGACAGGGACAATAGAGACGGCATCGAAGGCAGCAGAAACAGGACGTTTTGCGGCCGTGGTGGTCGAATTGGTGCGAACGGGCCGCTGAATCGGGCGAGACGGACCGATGTGTGCTTGCGGAGCGTCTGGCGTCGTGCTGATGATACTTGCGTATTGCGTGCGGTGTGTAAGCGACAGCGCTGGCGGGCCGCGATTGTGCACGGACGCGAAGGAAGAATCGGCGGCAGCAAAAAAACATAGAGCCCGGCGGGACTCGAACCCGCAACCATGCACCTCCGGAAGATGACGTGCTAACCATTGCACCACGGGCCCGATACAGTGGGTTTTTTTTCTGGTGGGGGACATAGGCGCAGTGAGTGGTAGGAGCAACTTGAGCTCCGGTGTTGTGTTGTGGTTGCTGGTAGTCTGGTCAGCTTGAGACTTTGCGATTGTGGTGGTCTGGCAGTGACATGGTTCGGTTCACTTATTGGTGGAGTTGGACATAAAGATGGCATAAAAAATGGCATAAGACATGTAGATAATTTATCACTGTACCATTAATTTATCACCTTAATTGTTAACGGTTTAAATTATTAGCAGTGAAATTATCGTTATAAAACAGAAAATTAAACTATTGACAAATCAACCACAATCCGGTAGACCACAATCCGGCAAACCACAATCCGGCAAACCACAGCTCGACAAACCACGTTCCGCTAAACCACCCATAAACCCAATAAACCCAACTTCCTCCGCCCTGCCCCCTGCCCCCACAAATTCCTCGACGCTGAAATTTTTTCGCCTCAACATTTATATCACCCTCTATAAATACTTGTACAGCCCCAGAATTGGCCTCCGGAGCCAGAAAACACTCCCACACAGCCCACTGCCGTCCCTCCAGAATGCTGCCAAGATCCCACCTGCTGCGCACAGCACGTCCGGCCGTCCAAAGACCCTTTGCAGCCCCGTATTTCTCCCGTGCCCGACAATTCGGAGTCTCGGCTCGTCGATTCCAGCAACCAGACGCCTCTAAAGCAACAAAACAGCAAAAGTCCTCCTTCTCAGCCTTCTTCCAGTCTTTCGCCAGAGGCTCAAAGTTCCTCATATCCTCCGCAATCGTCCTGGGAGCAGTCGGAGTCTCCTCAGTGTCGATCTACCTGGTGTTTAACGAGCTCTTCTCGCCCTCTGGAGAGACATCCACGTTCAACAGAGTGGTTTCGATGATCGAGAAGAACAAGGAGGCGCTTCTTCTTCTGGAAATCCCCCAGAACGAGATCGAAAAAGGCAAAAAAATCAGATTAAAGGCGTACGGAGAGGTCCCTGGAGACAAATGGACCCGAAACAGACCGATCCAGGCCACAAAGTTCACGGCCAAGGACGGAAAAGAACACATGTTGATGCGGTTCTTCGTCGAGAGCGACTACAAGATCGCCGTGGTGCAACTGGAGGCCATCGAGGAGAACTTTGTCGAACAGAAACTGATCTACGTCTCGTTGGATGTGAAAGGCCATCCAAGGTTCTATCTGATCGGCTCCCCAAGATCATCAACCATCCAAAAGAGGCTCAATCCTTTTGCAAAAAGCGATACAAGCTTCCTTGGAGTGAAATGGGGACCCAAGAAGGACTGAATATCCAAAAATCCTCATATAACATTGTATATATCATATCCCCATACCTTGAAACACAACCAAAATGACAGTGTAGAGACAGAACAACAGTCCACCCAGTCGGGGCCTCAGAAAAGTGGCTCCGTTCCGAAAAACCTCGTTGTCCAGGTCTTCGTTCACATTGTCCTTCTCCAGCTCCGACAAACCAACCTGTTTCCGTGACCGTCCAACAAGAAACTTGTTCCAGTCGTCGACAATCTCCTGCTTGCACGACTTGCCGTTGTAATCGTACAACATCTGGTGTTCCTCGATCGAGTAGTTGAACCCCATCACTTTGCCCAGTCCTCCAGCATGGCAGTAGCTTGACTGGTTCCCGTGGTACGAGTAGTACAAGTTCAATGCCACCGACAGCTTTTGCACGTTCGAACAGCTCGCAAAGATCCCGTATCTGCCCCTGTACACGTCGTTTTCAATCGACCCGCAATAAACCGTGTCGCAGAAGTGGTCCAGCTGGACAAAGTTCAGGTTCCCGTACAGCGGGTTCACCATGCACCGGAGAACCGACATGATGCAATCGCAACGGCTTGCCCGAGGCGTATGAGGCAGGAAGTCTGTGCAGATGGTCATGTTTGCGGGACACTGGATCGGGGTCTGTTGTGCGAACGTGGTGTTTGGAAACAAAATCTCACCGTTCTGATAATAGAAGTCCACGGGCTGGTTGATGTTGCACTCGAGATATCGCTGTGCTGTTGGCTGGACCCCGTTTGTCTGCAGACCAATGGGAACCGACCGCATTCTGTTTTTGGCCAGATATCTCTTCATATCGCGGACCGCAGCTTTGCAGAAGGGCAGATTCGGCTCTGACACGTCTGTGTCGATGACAAAGCCCACCAAATTCCCCATGTAATGCGAATTGTCTATGATTGTGGTGAAGCTCTCGTACATTTCTGTGTCCCAAGTCTGGCTCTTGATAGCGCCCAGCCGGACCAGGAAGTAGTCGCGGTGTTGCGACCTGATCTGTTTCCTGGGCAGGTCCAGAAACAGGTCTGGGTCCAGCAGGGGCATTTGGGCCGGCGCCACAAACGTCGATCCGTTGTTGGAGTACACCAACGACTGGTTCACAATGGACAAGGGCGGTCGGAAGGTCTGGTGGTTTATGTCGTTTATGTCGTTTATGAGCGGCTCAAAGAGCCCAGGCAAAAACGAGAGCACGTCGGTGCACAAACTGGGCACACACAGCAGGACTGGAGCCATCCAGGACACACACACGGGCGTTTTCATCGGGTTTAGGGGAAAAGAACAAAAGAAGGATCATAAACAAATCCCCTTTTTTTTTAGAGGGCTCTTTTTATAGGAACCCAATTGAGCGGAGCACGAACATTATTGGAGCCATATTGTAGCCGTTGCGGAAGAAGTAGAGGACTCCGGTGTAGACGACCCGTTTGACGAGCTTGTTCAGACCGTGCCAGAGTCCCAGAGACACGGGACTCGCCAGCAGAACCGGCGGGTTGTCCGTGACAACTCCCTTGAGAGTGGGCCCCTGCGGAACCGAGCACAGTTTGAGTGCGTCGTCGAGCTCGCGGCGACTGTTGACGGTCCAGAGCCACAGATCAAGGCTCTCTGTGCGACACAAATCCAGCAACGCAGCCATCTCGGCCGGAACAGCCAGAGTCATGGCGATCATCGACACCCCGTCGACACGGCCGTTCATCTGGTGTCGCACCTGCGCCACAAACTTTTTCACCAGCCTCACATCGAAGGTGATGTGGATCAGCTCAAACGGGTCGAGTCGGGCGTCGTAGTAGCGGGCGTCCCAGATCCCGTAGATGATCTTGTCGTGCCAGTACGCCAGACCGCCGTGCTTGTCGAGCTCGGCCAGAACCAGGTCGCAGATCCGCACTGGGTCGTTGTCCCTCTTGATGTCGAGCATCAGCCTCACGGGGTCCGTGGCGCGACCGTGGTTCTGCGCCACACACCACTCCAAAAGCTCAGAGAACAGCGGGATCCCAACATGGGGCTCGGCCAGCGTGCGCAGCCGGGCCAGCGTGGGATAGTACGGCTCGCTCGTGATCACGTAGTCGTCGCCAAACACCCGTTTGGTGTTCACGTCGTGGGCCAGAACCACATACCCGTCCGTGGAAACGTGGAGATCGGTCTCGATCACCGAGGCCCCGTGTTTGACGGCCTCATCAAAGCCGAAAATCGTGTTTTCCGGACACCTGCTCTTGAAGCCACGATGACCTGCGACCGCCAGCGTCTTCACACTCATCTCCAGCGCCTTGTCGAGCCCCAGATCCTCACCCAGGGACAATTCCCGCAACGGCCCTCTCTTTATATAAAACGCTTTCTGTGTGGCGCACATCGGGTCCCTCTAGTGGCCTGTCCGGATCCCAAGAATCTAAACTCCGGCAGATACCCGGTGGGGAGAGCTGTCCGGAGACACGAGGGCCAGCCGCCGGCGGCTGGCCCGCGAGCTCCACGTGGCCGGCGAAAACGTGCCCGCGGCGCCGGGGCGGTGTCTGTCTGGACCGGGCTGGAAAACGGGCACGGGCACGCGCGACCGCGCCACGTCCGCTTACCTAACCGCCACGTCCGCTTACGTGATCACAAAAAATGAGGTTAAGGTTACATTATTATAAGATGAGATATGCACTGGGCTCCGGCTCAGTCGACGGTGTTCTCGTTTGCGTAGGAGATTCCGTAGAGTAGATTGAGCATCATTTCTCTCTTGGTGATCCAGTAATCGTCGTACAGAAGAGGCAGCTCGTCGATGGAGCTCAGCGCCATGTTGTAGTCGTTGTCTGCCTCGAGCAGCTTGAAGAGGGTGGCCGACTTGGTGCTGTTGTACTCCTTCCAGATCTGCATGTCGTGGCAGGCTCCGATGAAGTTGGACCCACCTCTTTTGAAGTACTCGATGTCCTCTGTGGGAACGTATTTGCACTTGTCGCTGCCGACCCAGAGCCGGATGTGGCTGACAAACCTGTGGTTGTTGATCTCCTGGAGGTTGATGATGTCTTTGTAGAGCATGTCGAGGATGGACATGAATCTGTTGGGGACGTTGGCGAGTCTGCCTTCGAAAAGACTGCGCCGAAGCGGCGTCAGCTGGTTCAGATGGTAGAACGAGCCTGTTCCGGAGTTCACCACCTTCTTCTTGTCGCCGTCCACAGAGCGCTCGTTCTTGAGGTCTTTCTGGATGTCTCCCTCGGTGGAGAACATCTCCATGGCGTAGTCGGGAACCCCGACGCCGTCCTGGCTCAACGCCAGCCCCGTCACCTCCAGATATATCCCGGTGCGAACGTCTATGAATTTGAGGTCGATCGACTCGGGCGACGCGTTTCCGTTATTTTCCCGCGCCCGCTCCATGTAGAACGGATGGACGTCGATGTAGAACAGCCCGCTGCCGTCCACGGGGTCCTGGACCACCAGCGACCCGTTGAACGACTCCGCCAGCCGAACCATGTCCCGGGCAGGAACCTCAAAATGCACGCTCGACTCCCACGGACTCAGCAGCCCGTTGCGGTGCCAGCCCAGAAGCGACTCCTGCGACAGCCACGACTTGACTCCCAGGTTGGCCGAGAAATGCAGCCATCCGCGGATCAGCTGGTGCCAGATACTCCGCTTGTCGAACTCGTCAATCACCAGGTTGTTGAAGAAGCGCCAGTCGTAGCGACGCTCAGACACCCCGCCCTCCTTGTCGCGCAACAGGACGTGGTGGAAATACAGGTCCTGGGCGTCGAACGCCTGCTCCGCGCGCCGGGTCCGCTTGCGGTCCCACGCGAACTCGAAATCGCCCGCCGCCAGCTCCGTCCGGTTGTGGCCCGACGACGTGGCGTCCACCAGGTCGCGCCCCAGAATGTTGCTTATGTCAGCAAGGCTCTGGAAGCTCGACACAGGGGAGCTGATTGTCTGCTGGTACGAGAGGCCCTGCGAGAGCATCTTTGCCCGGATGTAGTTCTCGAGCATTCCGGACTTGACCATGTCCTTCTTGTCGCTGACCTTGACCACGAAGGCGAGGTCGCCCGCCAGGAAGATGAGCTTGTGGGGCAACGGAGCCACCGAGTAGAGATACGTCTTTCCCCGGAGACCCAGGCGGTACTCGGACTCGTAGTCCTTTGCCGGGCTGGCGAAATAGAAGTTGAGGTCGTTGTCGTTCTTGGAGTTGAGGTCGATGCAGCCGGGCCAGGGCGTTCGGACGTTGGACCCGAGGACTCCAGCCACAAAACAGTTGGGTTTCTGCTCAAACAGCGGAATCAGGTCCCGCATGTCGATCCAGTCCTTCCAGTGGAAGTCGAACTCGGGCAACGGGGCCTTGGGGTTCTCGCTGAGATGCTCCAGATGCTGTTTTATGGCCTCGTAGTAGATGGCAAAGGTGGATCTGAGGTCGGAGGTCTCTCTGGCGTGCTTGTAGGGGGCATTGGGCAGCACAGAGACGTCTGCGGTGTACGGAAACTCCATCAGCTGCGAGTGGAAGTCCTTGTTTTCCTCCAGGAGCTCGTTTTTGGCGTCTGGCCGGCCCCTGTTGCCGCTCCAGGACGGCCACAGCGACCCCAACAACGAGCCCGAGCCCGTTTCCTGGTCCTCCGTCCGCAGCGAGTTCACCACCATCACAAACGTCAGCACGTACAGTAGCGGGATCCCGATCCTCACGTACTTGTGTCTGCGCCACCGGTTGATTCTCTTGAGATACGAGTTGTTTCTGTTCACCGAGTCTGTGTACGAGTCTGCTGGCTCTGGAGGCGACCCGAGCCCGGACCGCGAGCTGTTTCTCGACTTGGGCTTCAGACTCCGTCCCGACGTCCCGAGACCCGAGCTCGACGTGGATCTCGACCCCATCAGACCAGCAGAACCAAGCCCTTCTCCCTTGGAGCTGCTTCTCTGTATCAGATCAACCATTCTGTGCTTGATCTATGGCCACCAGGGTCTGTAAGGGCTAGAAAAAAGCTTTGGACCGTCTGTTCAACACCAACGGTGCAAAAGACCAGCAAGACCCGTTCAATATACTCAAAAAGAGTGTGCTGTTTGACTTTGAAAGGAAAAGAGCCCCTGTAATTGTTTTAGAGCCACTGAAATTTTGTATGCGCAACAATAAAAGTGCTTAGCCAAGGTTTTAGCCGCGCAAGAGGTGCGGGCAAAAAGAGCAGGGCTGGTTGCTGGCGGGCAAGAGAGTTGCCCGACACTGGGCAGCTCTGACAGGTCGGACAGCCCCTGACAGCGTGCTGTGTGTCCTGGTCTAGCCTTCCCCAGACCGTCCTTCTTGCGCTACAGACAGCAGAGCCAAAAATGATTCTACAGATTGGCACACTAACACCTGCTGCAGGCTGGAATGTGCGCCGGAACGTCGGATCCCTATTGTCCCGGCACATCAAAAGACATCAGCTTGCAACGCTGCATGGCAGACAAAACATACAAACAGCCAGAAAGAACCAAAAAGGACCAAAAAGGACCGGCGATGCCAGCTGGCTGACGAGCACACTCTACACAACGGTGTCCCGTGAGCTCTAGGGCCCTTGCACGCGGGACCGACAGCCCGCCAGACCAGCTGGCCTCAGCCGTGCTACCGGGATTTCGCGCATCACCGCCCGCGTCCCGTCGGGCAGAGCGCTTCGGGCAACTTCTCGGGCAACCCTTCGGGAAACAGGTTTATCGGGAATCCAACCACACGCAATCCCCGCCAGGCCCTCTGGGGCCCAATGTTCGCTATCTCAAAGAAACCAACAAACCTACTCCGCCACACGGCGGAATCGTTGCTTCCTCTGCAGACAGCAAAAGCGTTTCTCTCCGAGGTTCGTTTACCAGAGGCCACCACAGACAACGCGGCTTCGGTGATATTCCCTGAGCTGAATTTCAACTACAATTTGTTCAGCTCCCGCACAGCGGTGCCTGCAGCTGCCAGGAAGCTGAAACGAAGCTGACACTAAGTATTCTTCTGCACATAGGGCAAACAACTCCATTATCTAGAAAGAAAAACCAGACTTTTCCATCCAAGTGGCACTGAAACTGCTCGGTAAAGCAAGAGAATCAAAGCTGTTCTGGAACCTGTGCTGTCTGCCAAAACGAGCCACGGGCCTCTTGCGCAATAACAATACCGTTTACGGGTCGCAAATAATTTTTGCGCATTGATGCTGCGCGGCGCTACTTGTCTCTGACGCACAGCACAGTCCCAAACGGTCATGTGATGCAGATCATGCGCCTACGGCCAGACAAGCCTGGCCCCGCAAAACCAAAGCTAAAGCCAAACGCGTGCTGACAGTCACGTGATCAACAAGAAGCAGGGCGGTGGAACCCGGGCAGGCTCGCTGGATGTATTATTTGCCCTTCGGGGTATGGGTGGTGGTGTTGGAGCTGCTGGTGTGGCCAAATATCCAGCGATCAACGGCATGTTCACCGGCCTGGTTGAAGCGATTGGCGAGGTTGCTGCGTTGGAGACGTTTGATGCGACGGAATCCGGCGGAAACGGGGTCTCTCTCACAATTAAAGATGCCTCTGCGGTTTTGGGAGACTGTCATTTGGGAGACTCCATCGCCGTTAACGGGACCTGTCTAACGGTGACGGAGTTCGATCTCGATTTCTTCAAAGTGGGAATTGCTCCAGAAACGCTGCGTCGAACAAACTTGGGGTCTTTGGCTGTCGGATCAAAAGTGAATCTGGAAAGAGCCGTTTCGGCCGATGTGAGGATGGGAGGCCATGTTGTTCAGGGACACGTCGACACAGTGGCTTCCATTGAGAGTCAGACTGTCGACGGAAATGCCCTGGTGTTTGAGTTCAAGCTCAGCGACCGGGAATTCATCAACTACATTGTCCACAAAGGGTTCATCTGTGTCGACGGCACCAGCCTCACTGTCACCGAGGTGGACCACAGCCGCGCCACATTCAAAATCATGATGGTGGCTTATACGCAGCAGAAGGTGGTTCTTTCTCTGAAAAAGGTGGGAGAACTGGTCAACATCGAGGTGGACCTGACGGGCAAGCTGATCGAGAGACAGGTCCAGCTCAGTCTCGAGAGCCAGGCAGCCAACTCCGACTCGCCGCTCTACAAGCTGATCGACCGGCTGATCGACCAGAAGCTGCAGCACCGCACCTAGGCAGAGTATTTATTATGTCATGGGTTACGTAATCACAATTCAAAGACGAGCGAGACTCCTTCGTCTCCAGCTGTGATGAGCCGGTTTGAGGCGTCGATGCTGAAGTCCAGGACGCCCATGTAGTGGCCCACAAACGTGTGGAGGAGCTCTCCTGTTCTGGCGTCCCATTTGTACACTTTTCCGTCCATGGAGGCTGCCAGAAGCAGCAGAGAGTCCGCCACAAACTGCAATTTCGTGACAGCGTCCTGGCATTTCAGGTTCTTTCGCAGCCTCCAGGTGTTTGAGTCGAAGATGAACACGTCTCCGGACACGAGGCCGAACGCCAGCATGTTGAGGTTCGGCAACGAGCACCAGCTGATCGACTCGATCGATGCATCGTAAACGTCTTGGTCCTGTGACAATTCCAATGCTTTGAAAAGAGTGAGAATGGCTCCTGTTTTCCAATTGACAATGGCTATTTGCGAGTCTCTTGATCCCACTGCCATCACTTTGGAATTCGGATCTGCCGACAGAGAAACCCAAGGAGTCACCATTCCTTTAAGTCCGTTATACGGATCGATTTTGTAATCCTGGGTCTGTGTGAAACAGTTCCACCCGATAATGGACCCATCTTCCGAAATGGTCACCAGCTTGAGTTCGTCCAGGTTGTCCACGTTCACAAACGTCCCGTTGGTGCACTCAGTGGAGTGCGAAAACCCAGTGAAGATCACTTCCAACGTTGGCTCGATTTGGTACACCCAAACAGACCCGTCCAGAGCACCAAATGCAAAAATCGGGTGGCGTGGATGAGTCTTGATCCACGAGATCTCCTCAACGTCCTCCAAAGTGCCGTGCAACGTCCAAACTTGGAACTTTTTGGAAGCAACATGGACCAGAACTTTTCCCGTCATGTCTCCCGTCACAACATACGATCCGTTGTAGCTGAACGCAGCAGCAACAACAGACTCCGTGTGTCCCTCCAGCTTGCTCACAACTTTGCTCGGACTCGTGTGGGTGGTCCATATATACGCAACATTGTCTCCACCTCCAGTGACGGCTAATGGCAACGAAGGATGCGTCGCCACGGTGAAAACCGAGTCCTCGTGAACATCGAAATATCCCTGCGAATTGTTGCTCATGTCGATCTCAATTTGGTCCTCGTTCTCCCCCTCAACGTCCTCGTCCATCTCCTCCTCGTCACCTTCAGGTTCAATCTCGTTCTCCTGGTCGTCCTCAACAACCTCGTCCACCTCCTGGATGCTTATATACTCGCCCTCCTCCGGGATCTCGTCTCCGATAGCGTCTCTCTGCGACATTCTGGCTTCCAAGCTGTCTCACTGTCCAACTGTCGGGAGAAATAGAGGCAAAAGGTGCTGATTTCTAAGACGGAATACTTTTTGTATGGCAAAAAAAATTTCAGCCTTAGATGACCTAATTGATGACAAACCAAGCGTGGGTCGTCTGGAAAATATCACAGTCTGTAGACCTCTGTTCCCGTGTTTAAGTGTCCCCAGACGAGTCAGTGTCGCTCAAGATGGCTTCCAACACGTACTCCGAGATCAAACGTCTGAGAAAAAGGCTGTTTGACGACTTTCGTGGAATGGAGGAGCCGGACGACACCGCAGACGCGGTGTACAGAAAAGCTGTTCTTGATCTCGAATACCAAAAGGACTACAAGAATCTCCCTAAACACCTGGAACAGAACGCAGAAAAACCTCGAACGATCCTGGACAGGATGCGGGAACAAGGAGACAGTCTGGGATCCTTTTGGGAAGACTCCAACTCGGTTTCAAACACTGCTGTTTCTCTCTACAACAGACCGGGTCGATTGGAGTCGGGAGAAAACGCCTTTGCAAACAAGTCTCTGGTTCCGCAGCACACCAACAGACAGAAAAACAAGGTGTATCACAGCAATTGGAAGCTTCAGAAGGTTCTGCTGGGCCACACAGGACAGGTTCTGTCGCTTGCTTTTGATCCTTTGAACCAGTATTTTGTCACAGGGTCTTCTGACCGTACGATAAAAATCTGGAATCTCGCCTCGTCGCGGCTCGAGCTGACCCTGACGGGCCATGTGATGGGAGTCAGGGGATTGGTGATTTCAGACAGACATCCGTACATGTTCAGCTGTTCCGAAGACAAGACGGTCAAGTGTTGGGATCTGGAGAAAAACAGAGTCGTCAGAGATTACCATGGACATCTGAGCTCGGTCTATACGATCGATATTCATCCCACTTTGGACCTGATAGTCACTGGAGGTAGAGATTCTGCAGTCAGAGTGTGGGATATTCGCACAAAGCTTGCAGTTCACACTCTCACGGGCCACAAGAACACCATAAACCAGGTGAAATGCCGTGCCACAGACCCACAGATAATCAGCTCCTCAATGGACTCCACGGTGAGAACTTGGGACCTTGTGGCTGGTAAATGTGTCGACACGCTCACCTATCACTCGAAGTCGGTCAGATCTTTTGTTCTCAATGATTCTCTCAACCAGTTGGTGTCTGGATCGTCAGATGGAATCAAAAAATTTCAGTTACCAGAATGCACATATCTCCAGGACCTCGAGTCTTTGCAAAACAACAAGCTCAATGAGGGAAATATCATCATCAACACCATGGCTCTCACTAACGACAATGTCATGTTTGTGGGCTGCGACAACGGACAGTATGGATTCTGGGACTGGGAAAATGGTGACATTTTCCAGAATGACACCAACGTTGCTGTTCCTGGTTCCCTAGCTGGAGAAACAGGCATCTTGTGTTCGCAATTCGACCACAGCGGACTTAGATTGATCACAGGAAACGTCGATAAGAGCATAAAGGTCTGGAAACAGACAGACGAACACGAAACAGTCGCATGATTACAGACAACGCTTAACTAAACAACACAAAAACCACTGAAAAACATAGAAACTCCAAACAGCCAACCGAAACTCGACCAAACTCCATCCTCATAGTGCATCCATCGTGTAATCATATTCGATACCAGGGGTTACACTCGCAATGAATTTCAGAAAAATAATCAGATACTGGTCTGCTCTAACAACTCCCTCACCAGAGTCCTTTTGGTCCTCATCAACGGTTTCCCATTCCTCCTCTTCCGTGTGTGAGTTGTCTTTGTTGTCGGCCAAACCGAGCTTGGCAACACCAGATACCAGATCTTTATGCCTGAGTTTTTTTGCCTGTGCCGCGCTGGCAGCTCTCTTCATCAGCACCTTCATCACATTAGCATGTCTGCACGGATGGATCGACACCGACGTGGTGTTTGAGAGAAATGGAGCCTTCTCAATTGTGACGGTCTTTTGTCTGTAGTCGCTTGCTATGTCTTCAAACATCTCGTTGGGTGATAGAGGAACGCCGTTATAGTCAAACCCAACCAAATTCATCTTTGGAACTCTGTAAGAAGTTGAATACGAGATGTACAGGTCGTAGTTTCTCCTTTTTGGGTCGTTCACTATCTCGTCTTGGTCTGTGTTTTCAGAGGCAATTGGGAAGTTTTCGGCATTTTCGTCAATGAGCTCATCGATGTCGTTTATCTCTTCTCCACCAGAATGTTCCTGTTCCTGATCTTCCGACGAACCAGACACTCCACTTTCGGTCATGTTCACATACTTGAGTGAATGTCTGCGTTCGTCCTCTTTGGAACAACGAACAGAGGAGATTCCGTGGATGTTGGGTGTTGTCCAGCCCTCGTCGCCCAGTCCTTCGTCCGACTCCTCAGCCAGAACGTCAACGTCGTCACCATTGGCACCTTTCAGACCATTTTTCTCCTCCTTGGACCCCACAGACGTCTCAGGACCTTCGTAATCTGCTGCCCTCACGTAAGAGGGAACGTGTCGGGTGACTAGAAACTGTTTCTCCTTTGGCAAAAAGTCTTTTCTTTTCGACTCAGGAGCAGGTGACCATTGCCAGGTTGGAAATTTATAGACAAGATAGTCTCCAGCCTCCACAAACTCCTCGGGCGTGATCTCTCCCGTCTCTGTGAAAGTGGACTTGTGTGTTATTGGAGTCAAATATTCTCTCAAGGAGCTGAATCTCGACCGTATGTAAACTCCTGTCATTGCTAGAAGATTCGATGTGAGAAAATACAATGGACTGAATGACCAGGGACTCTTACCGGCTGTTTCCAGAGAAAAAGACCTTTGTTTGAAAGGAAGAGAAAGAACAAAGGGGGAAACAAGGGATTTAAATTTAATGACACAGGCGGGAAGGAAATAATAGTGCTGAGCCACATAGGAACCACCAGCCACAAATCACAGCCACACAGCAGAATAGTGACAATTTTTCAGTTTCTGATAAGAGTTGGACAGTCACCGTAAGTGGAGCCCAGTCACCAGTGGACACGGCCAACGACAATGAGTTCTGGACAGGGATATGAGAGCGGATTCACGCTGACGATTCTGGGCTGCGGAACTATGGGTTCTGCAATGCTCTCTGCGATGTTCAGCAAGGTTTTTCAGCCATTTCCAAGCAAGATCGTCTGTTGCACCAGCTCTGAGAAGTCTGCTCTGAAGCTGAAGGAGACTTATGGCGACCAAATCGAGGTTTCGTTCGGAAAGGATGCAAATTCCAAAGCCGTTGGCGAGGCCTCGGTGATCATTTTGGGATGCAAGCCGTTTTTGTGTGAGAAAGTGTACGGAGAGGTCCGAGAATCGCTTTCTGGAAACCAACTGGTGATTTCCTTGGTTGCTGGATGGACCATTGAGCAGCTTTCTGTTTGGTCCAGCAGTGCCAACGCAATTTCGCGTGTGATGGCCAACACTCCAGCAAAGATCGGGTGCGGAATGGCTGTCGTTTCGTTTTCTGAGGAGTGCAATGAGGCCCAGAAGAAGCTCGTTCTGGACATTGCTGGCGGAGCAGGACTGGCTCTTGAACTTCCAGAGAGGAACCAGGACGCTGCTACAGCGCTCGTTGGGTCCGGAACGGCGTTTGTTTATCTGATGATGGAGGCATTGATGGAAGGAGGCATTCGAATGGGAATTCCTGCAGCCATTGCCAAACAGTGTGCTGCCAAGGTGATGGAAGGCAGTTCCCGGATGGTTATGGAGACCGGTGAGCATCCTGCTGCTCTGAAAGTCGCCGCATGCACCCCTGGAGGAACCACCATTGGCGGACTGCTGGTGATGGAGGACAAAGGCGTCAGAAGCGGAATCAGTCGTGCCGTCGAGGAGTCTGCCAACATTGCCTCGAGTCTGGGAAAGAAAAAATGATCTTAGATAGCAAATACACAGCTAGTTTAACTATTGGAACTCCTGTAGGATCTTCTGCATCTCTGCGGAATGTATATCTTTTGCGACGGCCTCTGTTTCCTCTGGATTGAGCTCTCCTCTTTCGTACTTCTCCTTGATTTCGGCTGCTTTTTTCTCCTGTTCTCTCAATAGAGCCACCTTTTCTTCTCTCAGAGAGCTGAAGATCAACACAAGAAACCAGATCTCCATGAAACAGAAACAGAAAACAAGAGAGTTGCACAGAAAAAGGTACTCTCCCAAATAGCAGTACAACGCGAGACCGAAATACAGCAGCAAACGCGTTGGAATGACCGCCTCAAAGTACTGTCTGTTGGACTCGAGCAGCGGAACAAGATCCGAGAGCGCCAGAACAAAAATAAGCACAGAAATCGACCCGTAGACTGGCGAATTGTCGTTCACCAACAGGATGGGAAGGTTCATAGAACTGGCCAAAAGAATCACTCCTTTGTACTCCAAAACCGACTTCGGGTCGGTCAAAAGAAGGTACGACACCAGAACATAGAAACCTATGCGTAAATATCCAGCCACTCCCGAGGAAAGAATCGCCATGACGGTCACTGATACAAGGAATCAAACAATCAAAGGTACCTTTCCCAGATCAACATAAAAGGTTCTTGAGGTGTGCGTTTTTCACTACAAACATCTCTACACCACAAAGTTTCAGAATTAGTGCTTGGCCTGAAACTGAGGCCAGTCCTTCTATAGAGGTGAGTGTACATGGTTAGAGGAAGAAGAAGAGTCTTGTGAGCCAGTTTCTGCGCAGGTCTTGGTAAATGTCGCTGTATTCCTGGAACTTGTCCCAGCAGTTGTGGAATTTTTCGCAGTTCATATAGTTAACCAAGAAGTCTCTGTCGTCCGAGGAATAAAAGAAGTTCTGGTCATTGTATTTGCGTTTTCCCTTCTTGTTGGATTCGCGGGAGTCTTCGTCATCTGCGTTGAGAATCGCCTCGATCTGGTCGTCGATGTCGCTTTCGGCACGTTGGCAGAAAACGTCCGAGAGAGCATTGAAAGCCTTGATTGGCATGAACCCGATCTTGGACCTGATCCACGACTGCGTGTTGAACAGATACTCAAGACAGTTCTTTTCCTCGAGATCGTTGTTGTACGAGTCCGAGTCGTACTCGTCAGCACTCAGTCTGAATCCGTACTTCTTTTCTCCGCTGTTCTTGACCCACCTCAGATACATTTGTTTGTAGAAGACAGGGTCCCAGATCACGTCAAGCAACAGATTTGACCAGTCCGATTTCTTGATCAGAAACGAGTTCAGATTGATGCCGTTGCAATCCTGGGTCAGAATGAGGTCCACAGAGTTGATGTCAAAGGTCTCTTTCAAAGAAGACCCTAGCGTGAAATGGCTCAACTCCTCGTCGACAACCAGGTTGTTTGGATTGAAATATTTCAGATCACGATGCATGTAGTCCAGATTCCTGAATATTATATCTTCCAAGGAAGTAGAGGGCTCCATGATGAGCGTGTGGATGTCCAGATACCAGAACCACTCCTCGGTGTCTTTCAGTTCTTTGTTGGTGGTCTTTTTCATCAATTTCCGCAAAACGTCGAATTTCTCCCACCCTTCTCTGAACTCATGCTGGTATCGTTTCTGATACAGTCCAATGTCGTCATTGAGTGAGTTGGTCACGATCAATTCGTAGCCGTGTTTTTCGCAGTAGTGCTTTTTGTTCATTATCGATAGTTTTTCCATCAACCAGTGCTCTTTTGGCTTCTGGTGTTTGATTCCAACCTCTGTGGAGTGTCCCAATATTATGTAGATCTTTCTTTTCGGTTTTCGTCCCTTGAAAACCCGGGATAACAGTCCGGAAGCTTTATCGACGTCCAGGAGACCCACTTTGTTATCTGTGGCCGATTCCTCGTCCAGGAAAATGCCCGGAACAACAGGCGAAGGAGGAAGACCTGTTATTTTGTGGTTTTTTTTGTTGGTAGCGAGTCCAAATCCAATGTTCTCGTGGTTCCCAGACAGCTTTGAGTTCAGATATTCATGATATCCTTGGGCAGAAGCGTCGAAATAGTTCCTCTGTCGTCTTCTCGGCTGCTCAGAGCCTACAATCGTTTGTGAGGTACCAGAAAATAGCCAGCTGAACGTGCTGATCACCAGGATCAACACCACAACGACTACCAATAGGGTTCTTCTGTCTCTCTTGTACAACTTCAACTTCGATCGTTCGTACCCATTCCTGAGATACTCTCGCCAATCTCTAGACTTGTTGGCTTTTTTGCGAAATTTGTCGTCGTCCATGTCTGTCGCAGTGCCCGACATGCTGACACAAGTCCCGAATCCTGGCCAGAACCTTGTTCTTGCAAACGTTGTATACTTGGCCCTGCTAATAATTTCATCCATCAGCACCAGCCATCCTTGCACCAGATAGCTCCCCTCTGATTGCAGCTCCGCT
The DNA here is from genome assembly GCA_030561785.1 of Ogataea ortonii. Taxonomy (NCBI): domain Eukaryota; kingdom Fungi; phylum Ascomycota; class Pichiomycetes; order Pichiales; family Pichiaceae; genus Ogataea; species Ogataea ortonii. Next base: position 11,564 of record JAKTYE010000066.1, on the reverse strand, counting down.
CCAATCGGGGAGTTTTGTGAGTCTGTCTCCCAATTGGGCATACGCACATAATTAAGACCCTTTGTGGGGTGCAAGGTGTGAAACAATAGATGCTTTAATAAAAGTTGAATCTCCTGGACAAGAAGAAGAAATGGTCGGGTTCCACGGCAGCTTATAAGGAGATTGATCGATCAGATAGGCGAAAAGAGAGTTCATCAGCAAATCGCAAACAACAGACGTTTTTTCCCTGATCTGAAGACTGTCCAGCACTTGCAAATACCCAACTAAGCTCGATATATCCAAAAATGCTCCATTCCACAGAAGCCCCCACTTTGTATCCCACAAAGGAGGAGTTTGCAAATCCGATCAAATATCTGAACAGCAGAGAGGTGATCAGGATGGGTGAGGAGTTTGGAATCCTAAAAGTAAAGCCACCAAAGAACTGGCAGCCTCCTTTTAGCCTGAATCCTGACAAATTTAGATTCCACACCAGATTACAGAATCTCAGCGAGCTTAGTCTGACGAATCGGTCCAGACAGTTCTGGTTGAATGGTTTCAACAATTACTTGAGGATGAATGGGAGAAGACAAATCACAAACGGGTTTATTGAGCTGAAGTTTGTCGATTCTAGACAGCAAACGGGCCATCAGATTGCTAACAGAAAACAGTACAGAAAGATCCATCTTTACGACGTCTACATCGAGAACAATCTTGCAAAGTATGCTCCTTTTTTTGAGGATTTCGAGATTGTTCGGGAGCTGGCCAGCTATTCAAGATATCTAAAAGAGCATTTGGAGGAGAACAAAAGAGACACAAAAAGCAAAAAGAACGAATGGCTGAAATTCAGCGAGCTTTCTGCTGAATTATTTGCCAACAAAACTAGCACTGGTTGCGAGGTTTGTGGCTCGAAAGAGGATCCGCAACATATTCTCATTTGTGACGATTGCAACGGGAATTACCACATGAAATGTCTTTCTCCGCCACTTGAAGATGTTCCGAAGAACGATTGGTTTTGCGACGAGTGTTTGAAAGGTTCCAACGGGGATTATGGATTTGAAGAAGACTTCGATTCTCTTTTCACAATCAGGGAGTTTGCACAAGATTGTGACAACTTCAAAAACAAATATTGCAGAGAGAACTTGAACGGAGTGATGAACCCTTCTGTGAACACTTTAGAACGCGAGTTCTGGAGATTGGTCGATAACGAGGAAAATGACGAGGATGAACTGGAGGTCAGATATGGTGCCGACATTCACAGCGAAGAACCAGATGAAATCTCAGGCTTCCCAACCTCCTTCAACCCCCGAATTGATCACGAGACCTTCCAAGAATACATTGACCATTCTTTCAATCTCACAAATCTTCCTTTTTGTGATGGATCGCTGCTAAACTACATTAAAGACGAAAATCGAGAGAAAATCTCAGGAATGACCGTTCCTTGGATGTACATAGGGTCTCTGTTTTCCACTTTTTGCTGGCATAAAGAAGACCATTATACCCTGAGCGCTAACTATTGTCATCTTGGAGCCACGAAAAAGTGGTATGGAATACCGGCCATTTACTGCGACTTGTTTGAATCTGTGTGTCACGACCTGTGCCCCGATTATTTCACCAAACAACCCGATCTGCTGCACCAATTGGTTTCTCTACTTTCTCCGGACAAGATTGTCAGTCTCGTGAAACAGAAGTTCAACAAAAATATCAAGATCTACCACGTTGATCAGCAGCCGAACGAGTTTGTCATTACATTTCCGAAGGTTTATCATGCTGGATTCAATTGCGGTTTTAATGTAAATGAAGCCGTCAACTTCACAATGCCCTATTGGCTCAGATATGGCCAGGAATCCATTGATGAATACAGGTTGGTGAAAAAAGAAAATGTCTTCAATCATTTCAAACTTCTGAAGAATGTTCTTGACGATCTTCTTTCCGGTAAACAACAGGGAAATAGTGTTTGGAACGTGTTCCCAACGTCAGAAACTGCAGCTATGATCAAAGTGGCGTTCAACGATTATTGTTCAGCTATTCGACAGTTTAATGCCACACAGAAAAGTGATTCGTTGCTGACATTTCTGGAAAGAACCAGAAAGAAAGACTACAACCTGTATTTGATCGAGAGACAGAGTGAGAGCGATAACGAGGGTGAGAATAGAAAATTCCGAGAGTCAACTCGGATGATGAGCAAAAAAAGACACAGTTCCGAGAATGAAGATTTGGATGATTTGCTCTGTTTTGATTGCAAATCGTTTGTGAACTTCAAATGGCTTGAAATCGATCTTTTTGAGGACTTTGAAAGAGAACTGAATCTACACGAGGAGGACGAAAATAAGAGTGAGTCGTTGCTTCCCACGCCCGATCTTACTCCAAAACAAGAGCACATGTCCCAGTTTGAGGATATCGAGTCTGAGTTTCTCAAGATTGTTCAGGAAGCGAAAAAAGTAGAGGAAGTGAGCAGGAAAAGAGCCGGTGACGAAAACTCTTCTTCTTCTGAGAGCAATGTTCGGAAATCCAGAAGACTGGCAAAGAAAAGTCTAAGTCCACCAGTTGACACATCTGAACAGGAATTACGTCTGACAAGAATACAATTGCTCCACAAGATGAGACGCAAAAGGAACAGAAACTCAGATTACGGAAAGATCAATATGTGTCTTGAATGTTTCGATCAACGACTGAGAGCAGGCACAGAAAAAGCCAACAGCAACAGACTGGCAAAGTCCAGTATTCTTTTTGTCGACTCAGATGCCCTTAAAGTGGAAAAGTACCTCCGATTCGACCTGATCGAAAAGGTGATGCTGGTGACTGAAGTGAACGGTTCATCATAACACAGCCTGAACAATTTATATACACAGCCATGATTTAGTTTTTAAAGCCGATATAAGTCAGACAGGATGTATTTTCAGAATGGCTCGGATCTGTTGTGGCAGTAGAGGGAATGTATAAGACAGTGATTCTGGACTGGTATGAGAGTATTGTAGCTGTTTTGATCCGGGAGATATTATGGAATCAGGGCCCCCTTTTGGCGGTGAGCTCTATCGAGCAGACAGCAAGCTAGGCCGGGTAACTATTTTTTCCGTCCAATAAGCGGGAGTGGTTTCGGGTGGCAGGGAAAATTTGTGAAGGGGTCCCGTGTTTCGCGGGGAAAAAGAGGTGCTCACCGGGGAATCTCCGGTGGAGATGTGGCAGGGCGCGCGATTGTCCCGGGTAGCAGGAAATGTCGAGTGGAATAGTGTGTGTTGTCGAGTTTTCTCTTTTTCCTCTTTGATGTCTTTTATCACTTTTATCGTTTGAAGACAGGTGTCTACCAACAAGTCAATTAACGTTGTCCACAAAGATGGTTGCTAGATTGTTTTCTACTACTTCAAGAGCCAGCTTGAAGGCTGCCAGAGCCAACCTTGCGTTGAAGAGAAGCCTGGCTACTGCTGCTCCAGCCACTGGTAAGGTCAGGTAAGTACAATTGGATTCTACAGGCCATTGGATGTTGGAAAGAAGGCCGGAAACCGTCGTGGTACTTCTCAATGGATGTATGGATCCGAAATAGTCTGTGTGAGCTTGTTTCACGAGCTCGACTGACCCCTTTGGGCACCAACCTCCTGGTGGTGAACTCGGACTAAAAGGCAAACAATGCTACACAATTGTGGCCGGAGACGGCCAGGTTTTGCCAATCGTGTCCTCAGGTACGCTTCTACGGAATTCCAGTTTTTCTACACACATCCAAAGGCTCCCGTGAGATTTTCCCTTTGTCTATTGTGTTGTCTTGTTGCGTCACCAAGTTTTCGCAACAGCTCGTCAAATCAGCTTGCCGCATTTTTTTGCTCGCTCCTAGAAGCTGAAAAAAAAGTTGATGGTGCAAGGATGATCTGGCACGAGTGCGACCGCACGGCACATTGCGGGAGACGGGCTGCGTAACCACAAATACTAACAGTGTTACTTTAGAGCTGTCATTGGTGCCGTTGTCGACGTTCAATTTGAGCAAGGAGAGCTGCCACCTATCTTGAACGCCCTGACCATCGAGCATGGTCAAACTAAACTGGTTCTGGAAGTTGCCCAGCACTTGGGTGAGAACGCTGTGAGAACCATTGCTATGGATGGTACCGAAGGTTTGGTGAGAGGCCAGACCGTCACCGATACTGGTGCCCCAATCTCGGTTCCTGTTGGAAGAGGTACTCTTGGAAGAATTATCAACGTTGTTGGTGAGCCAATTGACGAGAGAGGACCAATCGAGCACAAGCAGAGAAACCCTATCCACGCCGACCCACCAAGCTTTGTTGAGCAATCGACTGCTGCCGAGGTCTTGGAGACTGGTATCAAAGTGGTCGACCTGTTGGCCCCATACGCCAGAGGTGGTAAGATTGGTCTCTTTGGAGGTGCTGGTGTCGGAAAGACTGTGTTCATCCAAGAGCTGATTAACAACATTGCCAAGGCCCACGGTGGTTTCTCTGTCTTCACCGGTGTGGGTGAGAGAACCAGAGAAGGTAACGATTTGTACCGTGAAATGAAGGAAACCGGTGTCATCAACTTGGAGGGTGAGTCCAAGGTGGCCTTGGTGTTCGGTCAGATGAACGAGCCTCCTGGAGCTAGAGCCAGAGTTGCCCTGACTGGTTTGGCCATTGCTGAGTACTTCAGAGATGAGGAAGGTCAGGATGTCCTGTTGTTCATTGACAACATTTTCAGATTCACCCAAGCTGGTTCCGAGGTGTCTGCTTTGCTTGGACGTATTCCATCTGCCGTCGGTTACCAGCCAACCTTGGCCACCGATATGGGATTGTTGCAAGAGAGAATTACCACTACCAGAAAGGGTTCCGTCACCTCTGTCCAGGCCGTTTACGTGCCAGCCGATGATTTGACCGATCCTGCTCCAGCCACCACCTTTGCTCACTTGGACGCCACCACTGTGTTGTCTAGAGGTATCTCTGAGTTGGGCATCTACCCTGCTGTCGACCCATTGGACTCCAAGTCTAGATTGTTGGATGCCTCTGTGGTTGGTGACGAGCACTATGCTGTTGCCACCAACGTCCAACAGACTTTGCAAGCCTACAAGTCTCTGCAAGATATCATTGCCATTTTGGGTATGGACGAATTGTCTGAACAGGACAAGTTGACTGTCGAGAGAGCCAGAAAGATCCAAAGATTCTTGTCTCAACCATTTGCCGTTGCCGAAGTTTTCACTGGTATCGAAGGTAAGCTGGTGAGATTGAAGGACACCATCGCCTCTTTCAAGGCTGTCTTGGAGGGTAAGTACGACCACTTGCCAGAGAATGCTTTCTACATGGTTGGTGGTATCGAAGATGTTGTTGCCAAGGCTGAAAAGTTGGCTGCTGAAGCCAACTAAATGTGCAAAAGTTAATGATTATTTGTATAGACATTTTTCTCCTCTAGCCTGATGAAAGACAACACATATCACCACATTGTCACTATGTTGGAACTATTCAAAAAGATGTTACTCATTTATTTTTTTTACCATCAACTCTCAGCTTGATTCTGATTCCAATGATCTTTATCCTTTGTTTTTTGTTGGGTGACTGCTTGATGCTGTCCTTGGATGCTTGATGCTACCATTGGATGCTCTGGTCTTTACCACTGATGAAGATATAGAAACGAAATTGAACCACAACTGATTCACCCGGTGTAGAGATGTAGTCTCCCTTCCTCTCTTTGTTTTCGAGATTTTGAATAAGTTGTTTTGTTTCCTTCTTTTAACAACTGTCTTGTTCGTGTTTTTTCCCGCATTGCCGGCTGTTTGAACACTCCACCATGAACAGTCTTATTCAGAAAGCAAGTACCTTCCTTGACAAGCCGGGGTTTGACTGGAAACTGCTCAGCACGGGCTTTTCTACCGCCAGTTTTGCCTTCGAGTCGTATCTGAAGCTTCGTCAGATCAGAAAGGTCTCGAACGCCACCACGGTTCCGGCTTTGCTGGAGAAACAGATAGACGTGGAGACCGCGGTGAAATCGTCCCAGTACTCATTGGCAAAACTCAAATTCTCCCTGTGGTCATCCCTGTACTCCCTGGTGCAGAATCTTGCGTTCTCCAAGTTTGATCTTCTGGCTAAACTATGGGCCTCTTCTTCTAGACTGGCAAATTGGTCCATTTGGCCGGCTCTTTTTGCCGGATCTTCCATAACTAAATCTCTGTTTTTCATGGGTGAGCTGTCGCTGATCTCTGTGCTGTTGAGTCTGCCGATCAGCTACTACTCGAACTTTGTGATCGAGGAACGCTACGGCTTCAACAAACTCACGGTCAAACTGTGGATCTCAGACACTTTGAAGGAATTGTTTGTCACCTTTGTGATTGGAACTCCTGTTCTGGCCGGATTCCTGAAAATCATCGACTACTTCGGAGACCAGTTCATGTACTATCTGTCTGTGTTTTTGTTTGTCGTGCAGATCTTCCTCATCATTATCTATCCAAAGTTCATTCAGCCTCTTTTCAACAAACTGGAGCCATTGCCCGCTGGAGACCTCAAGACCAAGATCGAAAAACTGGCCGAGTTGAACAAGTTCCCACTGGACAAGCTGTACGTGATTGACGGATCCAAACGCTCGTCACACTCAAATGCTTACTTCCTGGGTCTCCCATGGGGATCCAAACAGATTGTTATTTACGATACCCTGATTGCGTCGTCGAAAACCGAGGAGGTGATTGCTGTCCTCGGCCACGAGATCGGCCATTGGTACCTTTCGCATACCACCAAACTGTTGCTTGTGAACCAGGCACACATCTTTGCGCTGTTCACCATCTTTGCTGCCTTTGTGAAAAACAAGTCTCTGTTCCAGAGCTTCGGTTTCTACAACGAACAACCTGTTCTGGTGGGCTTCCTTTTGTTTGGAGACATTCTGAAACCGGTCGACACTGTTTTGGAGTTCGCAATGAACCTGCTCTCGAGAAAGTACGAGTACCAGGCGGACGAGTTTGCAGCCAAACAGGGATACAGCGAGGAGTTGAAAATAGCTCTCATCACTCTCCACAAGGAAAACCTCAGTTCATTGGATGTGGACTGGCTGTACTCGGCCTACAACCACAATCACCCGCATCTGATCGAGAGATTGACTTACATCGACGAGGTTCAGGCCGAAATCAACTCCAAGAAACAAGATTAGTCATGTATTTAATAAGCTATGTACAGGGTGGTTTGTGTTCAAATGACACTAGAATCAATTAGCTTGAAGATACGGTCGATGTGTAGACGCGGGACCAGAAACCACTCCCTGTGGACTCCACTTCTGTCGCCACCGCATCCGTCGCAGAACAGCTTGCCAGAGCCGTACAGTTGCCGGAGTCTGGAATGGACCACCTTCTCAGACTGCTGGGCATGCACAGCCCGGAAAGCACCGCTTACGTTATCGTAGTTCTGGAAGCGGGTGTTGGTGAGCGAGAGGGACTTGAAGCGGGAGAGCAGGTCGGTGAGACGGTCTCGTTTGGAGCAGATGATGTTTCTGGACAGACTGGGGCCGATCAGACAGAAATCCTGGCGACACTGGACTTTCCACTGCTTCATTCGAGGGGCCACTGGTTGGGTAGTGAAGCCCACTTTGATGAGGATCCGGTGTTTTGGGTTGAACACCGACGTTTTCGTCAGGTCAGCGGCTTCAGACGGGACTTCTCTGAGCCATTTTTCTTTGGCGGGCTTTGGAGAGGTCAGGTGGTTGAGGGTGAACACGTAAATGAAGCTTTGGGTTGATTCGGAGACTTTTACCGGCAATCCTTGGTTTTCGTGGTATTTGCAGTAGAGTTTTCCGTGCACAGAGATCTTGCACCTCTCTCCTTTCATAGTGACTCCGTGGCACCTGTTATGGATGCGGATGGACATGTTGGTGGAAGAAGTTCAGGATGAACAGTCAGGATGAAAAGTTGAAACGCGAGAGGGGATGAGGTAATGCATTAGGTAAGCAGAGAAGGTGGGGGAGGCCAGAGTGGTTCTGAGGCAGGTGACGGGCAACAGAGGGCGGTCTTTGAGGTACTGAGGAAACACTGCGTTCTACCGTAGTCTTCCCAAACACCCAGGACATGGCTACTGCTGGTTCCGCCCGAACATGTAGCTCTTTTCCAGGACCTCCTTTGCTCTGTTGATCTTGAGAGCGAGATACGGCGACCCGCCTTTGTCGGGATGGTTTCGGAGCATCATTTGTCTGTGTTTTTTGCGCAGTTTATCGTGGGTGAGGCTGAGTATTTCGTCATCGGTGATGTCCAGAACTAGCAGGGCCTCGTTCTCGCTCATTCGGTCATCGAATCCTCCTTTGTACCTCCAGAACGGGTTTTCCGACAACGGTTTGACCGAGATGTTGTTGAGGAGACCGATTTGGGCTGGCGAAAGCCGGATGTATCTGGAATATGCTGTGAGGACCGATTTGGCAGTGACGGCAGCAAAGGCCACGCCTATTCCAACGAGAATCGGCAGAACCTGGACAATGTTAGTATGGGCGACAAGAGGAGAAGCTGGAAAAGACGGACGTACCATGTTAGCGACAGAAGTGCGGCGAAAAGACGGAAAGAAGGGACATAAAGAGACCGTCAGAGTCTTTAATGGCTGAAAAATTTAGACACCGGGATAAGTCATCTGATGGATAGCACGTGACAGATATATTGAGTTGAAATGATTTTTTAGGTGTTGGTTTTTTCATTTGATGGATTATTCCAATTCATCTTCTATTGGAGGGCTTTAATTGGCTAACGGGACGGTGTGATGGCTGGAGAAGCAAGCAGACGGTCTGTGGAAGAGGAGTCTTTCCGTGTGAAGTCGGACGGGGCCGGAAAGTCTTTGAAAAAGGACAAAAACGCTGTCTCTGTGGCTTCTCTTGTGGCCTGTGTTGCTGGCATCTACGGCTCGTTTCTGTCGTGGTCGTATTTGCAGGAAAAGATCACGTCGAAGAACTATTCTTCCACAGAGACAGCCTACTTTAAGGCTCCGTTGATCATTAACAGCGTACAGTCTTTCTTTGCCATTCTGGTTGGATCCAGTTATCTTTCGGTGAAACAAGGTCGCTTTGAAACGCCGTTTCATTTTCTGTTCTCTAACAGTCAGCTGATGTACCAGTTTCTGCTGATTGCGCTGACACAGGCGGTTTCGTCGCCAATTGCGTACCAATCGCTGAGTCACGTGGAGTATCTATTTTACCTGCTGTCCAAGTCGTGCAAGCTGATTCCGGTGATGTTGGTGCACCGTGTGGTATACCGATCGCGGTTTCCGGTGTACAAGTACGCTGTGGCTGGAATTGTGACGGGCGGAGTGCTGATTTTCACGCTGAGCAATCAGAAGAGCGGCAAACCACAGAGCCACGACGGAAACACGGCCCTGGGGCTCGGTTATCTGGTGGTCTCCCTGTTCCTGGACGGCCTCACGAACTCGACACAGGACCAGCTGTTCAGAAACCCGAGCTTCGCCTTCGTCACCGGCGGCCATCTCATGGCGGGCCTCAACCTGCTGAACCTCGTGATCACGGTCACGTGCGCTCTTCTTTTTACGTCCCAGGTGCAGTACTTTGTGGGGTTTGTGGCGGAGAACGGGCCGGCCGTGGCGGTGGACGTTGTTCTGTTTGGGCTGTTTGGGTCGCTGGGCCAAGTGTTCATCTTCATGACGCTCGAGAAGTTCGACTCGCTGGTGCTGGTCACGATGACGGTCACCAGGAAGATGATGTCGATGTGTCTGAGTGTGTTTCTGTTTGGCCACGTTCTGAACGCAGGACAATGGACAGGGCTGGTTCTGGTTTTCACAGGGATCTTTGTGGAGTCGTTCTACAAAGTGTGGCAGCAGAAACGCCCCAAGAAAGAGTAGATCACTGTGCACTAGAGATTAGATTTGTATATACTTTATGAAAGACGTCCGACACAAGAGAGACCAGACGGCTCAAAGACACTCACAGGGGAAGTCCTGAATGGTAGCAACGGGAGAAGGATCTGGTCATCTGTAGGCCAACTGGAGCAGACAACGGGCAGCGCCGATCGACGAGGGAGTGGACATCAGTCTCGTTGGAGACGGCATGTTGGCTGCCTGGGAGACAGATGTGGCTGGTGCCTTTGTGGCTGAGGAAAACAGATCGGCTTCTGTGGCTGAGGAGGATGGAGTCGGGTCGCCAGAATGCCGTCTGACGGGGGTCATTAGGGTGGAGTTGTTGGCCTCGCTGATGGTGGTGTCCGAGTTATCTGCCGCAGACACGTACACGGAGAACGAATGGTTGTGGGCAGCGGCCACAGGCCGGATTTTATGGGCAAATTTCGGGATTGGAGGCAGCTTCATCCTGTTTTTTTCGCTCACCAGAGAAACAAACCTCGAAGGAGAGGTCTGTCTGGAGAGCTGTGGCAGATTGAACGAGGTGGTCGAGGCTGGGGCCGACTGGACGTTGTGCAAGGAGGGAGCCGAGCTCAGAAATTGCAAGGAGGCCCTCTTGAGGTTGGCACTGGCGCCTCTTTTCTTCACAATCTCGTCGAGGAAACACACCGACCTCTTGGCCCCGCTGCGGACGGCCCGGGGCGCTGCGGACGGCACACCCGCCACGCTGCGCTTCTTGCGGGCCAGCACGAGCGGCGTGGACGCCGCCAGCAGGTCGTCTATCGCGTTCGAGCTCGTCCGCTTGCGCTTCCGGCAAGGAAACCCCGGGCCCAGGGTTTGGTCACGTGCACCCGCGCACGTGACACCGTTTTCGGCGTCGGTCGCGGGGAGCCTGAGGTATGCGAGGGGCACGTCTGTCTGGTTGGTGAGGACCTTGTAGTAGGCCAATTGGAGCTTGAGCTTGAGCGTGCGTGCTCGGTGGAGCCGGGGCGACGACACAGACTCGTCGAGAATGTCGACGGTGGCGGCTCGCTGCAGAGACGGCGCTGAAACAGCCTCCTCGGCCCTTCCAACGCCCTGGGGGCCCAGAAGGCCCTTCTCCAGGCAGCTGAGCGACCTCGACTTGTTGTGGCACACGTTCAGGCTCGACTCCGCAACGGGACCCAGCACTGGACGTGTCGACGATGCAGTAGACGTGGCAATGGCGAACATGAAGGAACACAAATAAAACACAACAATGACTAAAAAGAACCAACAAACACTAACAAACCACTTGTTATGCTAAAAGAGCCATAAACACAGTGCAACAAATCTCGACACCGGTCCGTTTGGCCTGTAGGAGGTCTGTTTGGGCGGAAGATGCTGTCTTTTGTAGGTGTAAATGGACAAACAAATCAAAAGACACACGCTTTGTACGTTTCCAGGCTGGTAAACAAACAGATCGAGGGTGTTTGTTTACGTGTTGCCCGATCGGGCCGCCCGATGCCAAACCGCGCCGCACACCGCACCTCGCGCGCGTAAGCGAGCGGGTCGGAGCCAGGGGCGATTACGTAATCAGGGGCTTGCTGGGTGCTGGCCCGGTGCTGGCCGGTGCTTGGCCCCTCGAACAGCACAGGCCCCTGTCCCCTGCGCTACACTGTCGCCCTGACGAGAACCAGGACCTCCCGCCTACAAAGCCTCCTATCTGATCCTCAATTAGTATCTACCGTCTCTAGCAAAACCGTTCGCATCTGTCCTCCCAGTCACGCGACACAGAGTCACGCGACACAGCCTGTTTTCCCACCTCCTCGGCTTACATAAGTAACTACCCCCCGTATCTAA
>JAKTYE010000065.1:0-30312 GCA_030561785.1 Ogataea ortonii | reverse complement strand
GAAGGAGTAGAATGCAATCAAAATGTCCAGCTTGAATAAAAGACGTTTCTCAGTAGCAGCTGTTCCCTCAGGGAACCATCTAAACCATTTCTATCGGGCCGACTCCTCCTTAGTCTCTCTGTATTCATATTCGTCAAAGAATTTCCACCAGGGTCTGTTTGCCTCGTCTCGAAATTCCTTAATTACAACGGCTTTGCCTTCTTCGGTAAAAACAGTTCCTTCTGCATGATCAACTTCATTCGAGGCATGAGGAACTTGCTTGACAAGTTCTTCAGCCTCTTGACTTTTTCCTAGGTCTTCAGCCAATTTCCTCTCATGAGGGATGAACCACCAAACCATATTTAGCGGTGAGATAAAAGATATCAAATGATTGAGTATGATTTCTCAAAAAAAAAGAGCCTCCATCTCCCTTATATCTTAAACAAAAACCCCTGGAGTATTTCCCAAAAAGATCAGATTACAAGATTTACCGATAGTTTGCTACCTCAGAGTCGGGATTCCTGAAAATTCAACCAAAGAGAAGAACAGTTTACAAATGCCACAGTTGAGATCTGCTCAAACTTTCCTCCAGGCTATGAGCCACAGCACAGCCGTAGCCAAAAAAAATTGTATTATCAAAGATCTTATGTAACATTTTTCTTTTCAAAGAAAGGTTCAACAGAAATGAAAGAAGCATCTCACTTCAAAAAATATTCGTGATTATATGCGTCCGGATGTCCGCGGATGCTAATAAAGTTTTCAGGTATCCAGCACACGAGCAGAATCTTTTTGGAACGTTGAACCATCGGTAGGTATGCCTCTGCTTTGAATGAACATATTGTTCTGCTATATCGTTGAGGCGCGGTCTCCAAAGGGAAGATGTAATATGTCAAGAAATCATGTATATAGCAGCAACTTTCGCCCCATATGGCTGTCGGTTCAACTACGAAATTGACAATCTTTTTAGGTCTCGACCAACACTCTGCACGATTGCCTCTTTTTTATTGGATGTATATTGATATACAACCAACAGTAGGTCGAGGATCATGTAATGTGAACTAACTTGACCGGTTTTGGAAGAGAAGCCTCGTATCGACATACAGTATCGACCGGTTTCCCAACTCTATGGCCAAAAGCAGATAGTTTTCAGAGGAGTACATTCATGCGTGTGGTGGGATTGGAGTTTCATACGCAAGATTTTTTGATTTCCAATTCAAATACGGATAAACTATAGTGCAAGCGCCCACGTGTGCGCGGCTGTAGATGAAAGCTATTTTTGGATGTTAGCTGCTATATGCGTTAAATCCCTTCGTGTCAAGGTTTGCTTGAATATTGGCCCTAGATCTTTCTCTATTCTTGGCAAAGCTGGCAAATCTTTTTAGCGGGAATCTATTCAAACAGCTGCAAAAAATCATTCCGGGGCCACAAAATAATAAGTTTGGAAGCTTAGCGATGCATCATTCATGCAAGTACATGCACGTACATGCAAAGACGACCGGTTTCCTGGATGTAACTCCAAGATCTTACGCGATCTCGTAGAAGGTAAGAACCAGATTCTCACAAACACAAATATCTTAAAGCAACATCTTTTGCTCTTTCTTAGCTCTGGGGAGTGCTATAGCTTCTTGCGAGTCACGAGCCATGGCAAATGAAAAGACCTCAATCGCAGCTACGTCTGCAAATGTCAGACTGGTGCTCACCGTGGGTCTTCTTTTGCTCCTGACCGCAATGACCAGTTCGTTTTGGACTGAACATCGTCTCACTGGCGGTGAAAAACCCGAATTGTCTCAGGACTATCTGTATTATCAACAGTACCTGCAATCCGATTTTTACAAGAACAATCCTCAGGCAGAAGGTTCTAATCCGTTCGATGTCTACACCACTTATGAGAGAATCATAAAGCACTTCCCTTATACAAAATCTCCGGATGGAATCCCTAAAAATATTTTCCAAATGTGGATTAGCGACCAGAAGCTGATTGAAGAAACACTACCATACCCCCACTATAGAGAAACATGGAAGGCTAAGAATCCCGATCACAACTACACCATGCTGTCCTGGGATGAGGTGGAAAGTACCGTTAAGGACGTGTTCAGGGCGACTGTTCCTGAGATCTGGGAGACTTTGAGCACGATGCCACTGGTTATTCTGCAGAGTGACTTTTCCAGATACCTGGTGTTGTTCCTAAAGGGTGGAATTTGGGCGGATTTGGACACTGCATGCGATAAACCTGTCTCTGAATGGTTCCACAACAAGGTGAACGGAAACATCAGATTTGTTGCCAGTGTTGAACATGACGTTAACGATGAATCATGGCCCCGTTTAACCTCCAGAAGACTCCAATTTGAAAACTGGGGATTTACTTCTGACCGCATGCATCCAGTGCTGGCCCTGGTTATCTCTCATATTGTCAAAATGCACTTCAGAGTGATGTACGAGGGAAATTTGGACATGTACAGTGGAACCAGAAATATGGACAAATGCCACACTCTTTCTGTTATTGACTGGACTGGACCGGGCATTTTCTCCGATGCGATCTACCACTGGATGAACTTACTGGAAGAGCCTGAACTTGAGGATTTTGACTTCGAAAGACATAATCAGAACGAAAAGCTGTATGGCCCAGGAACCGGCGACAAGATAAAGTGGCACTTTTTCTCTGGATTGATAGCTCCAGTTGTTGTTAATAATGAGGTTGCTGTTCTTCCAAAATCTGGATTCCGATGTGCAACTGACAACGATCCTGATGTCACCGAGTACTGCTACTTGACCCACTACTTTGCCCACTCTTGGTTTGGGGAGGTGAAAGACTAATTTGCTCACTTTGTTTAGTTATACTTCACTTCATCTGTATCTCGATAGATTACAAAAGGATAATGTACGTCACTATGCTTTAATTGAATCTTTAATCGTTACTCTTCTCTTCTTCAACCTTATGTTCGCTGGAAAGCTTCTCCTTTTCGGCAGCGATCTTCTTCTTCTCATCTTCTAGATTCTTCCTCTCATCTTCTATCTTCTTTCTCTCCTCTTCGTCCTTCAATCTTTTTATCTCTTCCTCTGCTTTCTTCAACTCATCAGCTTCTTTTCTTGATTTTTCTTCTTCTTCTTTTTTTCTCTGTTCCTCTTCAAGACGTTGTATCTCCTGTTCCTCCTCTAGTTTTCTTTTGGTTTCTTCCTCTTCCTTCTTTCTTTGGATCTCCTCCTTTGCACGCACTTTTGCTTCTCTGTCTTCTGCCTTCTTCAACTTCTCTTTGAACTTCTGCAATTTTTCTTCTTCCAAATTTATTATGTTTTGGTATCCGTAACCATTCAATTCCTCCTTTTCATATGATTGAAAGTATTTGGAAGGATCGTTAAATGGAACAATACTTTTTCCCTTGCGAGAAACATTCAACAATTTTTGTTTGGCATTCTGGATAACGGCATGTGGTGTTGATGAAGAGGAAGAAATCAGAACCACCGTGAGCACTAGCAGAGCAATCCCTGAGGCAATAATATGCTTTGTTGTCAGCTGGCTGAAACCTCTAGCCATGATGTGTTGCAAGTTGGAGAGCGAAGATAAAGAAAGAGATAGAGTTTTGAGATGAAGGACTGCTTTTCTTCAAATTATAATACAAAGGGAGAGAGCCATTGGCTCTGGACCGTTACCCTTGTTTTCCGGCAATCATGCATACGAACCTTTTCAACTGGCATAAAAAAATACATAATCGCAAGAAGCTAGATTGTTCAAAAATATATCACACGCAATTCGTTATGCTCAATATTTCAAATGATGCATCATGTAGAGCAGCATATCCGTTTTTAGTTGGATCATGCTGTCTTAATAACCAAAAATATTTCTAATCGACTGATCGGCAGGGCAAATACGGCAAGTTTCCTGCCGCAAAGAGGTCTAAGTTTTTTTATTTCCGGTCACAAAATAATAACCGGTTTCCGTTGTGATACCCACGACCAAGCTCTCAGATCTGGATAATGAATTCCTTTCTTTTCCTTATAACTGCATTCTGATATATTTGTTTTCTCTGTTCACCGTTTTCAAGGCCAACTATATAACACTTAAGGGTAGAAATCACTTACTCCATCGATGAAGATTCCGGACTCCCTGCGACAGAAAGCAAGCGTGCTGAAAGGCACTTTTGGTTTATACAAGTACGTCATTTTTTTATCGATATTGTGCATTCTAGTTCTTGACCTGCTAGTCCATGGAGTCGAGTCGATTCTTTCAACCAGTTACAATACTGCCTCCACATATTCAAAAGGTTTGGAGACTGCCGCTCCGGCAAAAAATGTCAGAGACCCATCAGTGATTTCAGCTAGACTCAGACATTACTTTGAGTATCAACTGGGAGAAATCGAAAAAGATATTTGGCAACTTTGGGACGTCCCGAGAGAGCACAAAAGGTTTCCAAAAAATTGCGAAAACTACATGACACAAACGGCAGAGAGAAATAGTGATTGGAAGTACCACTTTCTTGATGTTGATGAGGCTGAAAAAAAGATCGAAAACTATTTCTCACATAACGTTCCAGAAGTTGTTGATGCCCTGAAAAAATTGACTAACAGGCGTCTGAAGTTCGAATTCCTCAAGTATCTGTTGGTGTATTCATTTGGTGGTGTATACACGGATATCGATTTCGAACTCACCTTGCCATTGGATTCATGGTATGAGCCAAGAATGATCCATTCAAAAGTGGTGGTTGGTATCCAAGCCGATCTTAACGATGCTGCTTATGCCACCTTGCTCAATAGGAGATTAAGTTTTTCCACCTCAGCATTCAAAGCCAAGGCACATCATCCATTTTTTGCTGAGTTGATTGGCAGAATTACTTACATTATTTTCTCTGAGGAGAAAAAGATCCGAACTATTGATTGGGATGACCAACTCCGCAATACAGATGCAACTGGTGAGCCAGTACTTAGCTTTACCGGGCCTTCTATTTTCACCGACACGCTGATTGACTACTTAAACACTCTTCAGAAAGCTGCTCACGTCAAAGTGACAAAGTCCTTTAATAGTCCAGTGGACGTTCCAGAACTCATCGTCGGTCCGCAAGTTCCTGACGGACAGCGTTTCTCTTATAGAGACTTTACAGGTATTGTGGCTCCCTCTCAAGTTGATGATGTTATGATCCTCCCACAGGTGTCTTTCCAAGGCCCTCTGATTGACGAATCCGATCTCAATGAGGATAAGAGAAAGTACAAGCTTTACGAGAAGGTTGGCTACGGAAAGTCCAAAGCACTCACTCGTTGGAGTTACAGAGCTAATATGGGAATTGAACCCCAGAAGCTGGACTTTTGAGCTTTTTCAGAATGCTAGACCTCATCTGTAGTATTCCATTATAGTTTAGTCGAAAAATAAAATAGATCATGGATTTCTGGTATTTACATAGTTGCATCTGATCAGAAAGAATGGCAAGGTGATGTTAATTTAGGGGTGGAATTGCTATGATGCTGCAAGAGAAATGTGCTACAGTGTTATAATCGGTCAAGCTAGGCCTATGTCTTTTCAAGGAGTCAATAATATTTATTACTTTCTATCATTAGATGACCATCATCAAAGTGCCACGTTTGGATCTAAGCCAAACTCGTGAGAAGTTGAAAGGTTTTCACGGATCAAGTAAAAAATTGTTTATCAGACCTGTTTGCCTGAATATCATTAGAGGAGCCACCCCGCCTTAAAAAATTGACAGTACTCCAGGAAATTTATTTGCAAGGCGGTAATAGCACTTTTTTAAGACTCTCAAACTATTGTGGCTCACTCGATTTAAAGATTACCATGCATAGTGCGGAGTAAGACTTTTACACAGTTATATAAAGGCAGCGGTTAACCTTACCTCTCTTTTATATAGAAAATCAAAAGTTGAGAAATATACTTCTGAAATGACTTCAATCGAAGATCTTCCAATCAGTAATTACACACAAATCCCTGAAACAACTCACAATTTGGATTGGGCAGACTTTGTGACAATCGACTTGTCCTTGTTTGATACACCAGATGGAAAAGCCCAGTTGGCCAAGGATTTGGAAATTGCAATCAAAGAACATGGATTTTTCTATCTTATCAACTTTGGTCTATCACAGGAAGAGGTGGATCACCAATTTGCATTAGCACAAGCTATCTTTCAAATACAGGAAGAAGAGAAAAGTAAGTATCTCGCAGACCTTCCATCGGGGGATTACTACAAATTCAGATTGAGGGGAACAAGAAAGCTTGCCTATGATGTCCGTGACAACGTGGAAGTTTACAATATTGCTAAGTTCAACAAATATTTTGAAAAGCACCACGAGAAGCACCCTGATCTCATCCTTGATCACAAAGAGGAAATTGAGAAGTTTTCCAGGTATCTTAAAAATCAGATTATCGATAAAATCTTGGTTCTATTTGCCATAATTCTCCAGTTAGAGGATGAAAACTATTTCGTGAAACTGCACGAATACGAGGATTTATCCGAGGACCAAATGAGATATATGAAGTACTACAAGAGAACGTCAGAAGAAAATGAGAAAATTGGGCATTTATGGAATTCTGGCCATACTGATCTCGGAACACTTACCTTGCTTTTTAGGCAACCAGTTGCTGCATTGCAGATACAAAATAACCAGGGAGAATGGAAATGGGTGAAGCCTCAAAAAGATTCAATCACAGCCAACATTTGTGACACATTGTCATTTTTGACTGCCGGCTATCTTCCATCAACACGACACAGAGTTCATGCACCTCCGGAAGATCAACAAAATTATGACCGCATCGGTGTGATGTACTTCTCTAGACCGAGAAACGATTTGCCATTGCAGTGTATCAAGTCCCCAAAGCTACAAAGACTGGGTTTCACCGAAAACTTTTTTGAAAAACGGAAGAGTACAATTCCTACAGTTGGTGAATGGGTGGTTGCAAAACACAAAAATATCCACAACCCATCAATTGATCATCAAAAACCACCGCACGTCATTGCTGGTTACCAAGTGAAGCCGATTGCTTGAGCACACTCCAATTCTCGGGCTTAAAAGCCCCTTTGTTAGTTGTTAGATTCTCACGTAACTATATCTCTATTATCAAATATATTATTATGGAAAAGTCTAGGATTCTGTTCACTCTAGACCCCTAGAGCAGAAAATTTCAGTTTTCTTCTCTTCGCAACCAAAAGATGGTTGAAACTTTCTGCTTGGAGAACTCTCCTTTTCTATTTCCTATCAGACTAATTGTATATTCGCGACTAATATAAAATTATTTGCGGAATTCCCTGCGGAAAAAATCTTGCATGGCTAAAACTTTATGTTTTTGCACCTGACATTGCTCAACATTAATACAAAAATAGAGAAAGATTACCTGCTTGCTCGAAACAAGTGCTCCTTATGTACATATTTTTTTGAAAAAGCTGTTTCGACTTACTAAAAGCTAGTGAAATTTTTCCACTGATTGTTTCTAATCACCAGTGAACCGATAATTTCGGGAAAGGGAAATTACAAAACTTGCAATTTTGTTCGATGGAGATATGACAAATCAAAAGCCAATTAGCCGTGCGTATTGTCGAGCATTTCTTTCTTTCTCTGGTAGGTTTTTGAAGTCATCACCTCATTGAATCACCTCTGTTCACTCTATCTGTGAGGTTTTGTTCAACATATCACGCGGTCTGCCTTTAGCTGATTGACCGAGCTTTTTTTTCCACTTCTACGAGAGCTTTGGGTGAACAAAATCTAAGACTTACTTTAACATCTCAGTTGAGGATTTCTGTGCAAACCAAAAATCAACAATTCAAAAGCAATTTGAGATTTGTTTGTTTCAAATGACTGTTGAACCATTTTTGGGAATTCTCAAGGCTAAAACCTCATTTCACAGGCCTCCTGGAGACGTGGCCAACATAGCTACCTGGTCTATTCCCGTGAAAATCAAGGAGGTCCAATCTACAAAGGGTGAGAATGTTGTACAAAACTCACGAGATTTGTCCGAGGAGTTTGTTGAAGCTTGGCTGGGTACCGCTCAAGAGCTGGTTGCAGAAGGAGCAGTGGCAATTATTACTAGTTGTGGTTTTCTGGCTACTCTACAGCCAATTCTTCAAGAAAAGCAAGGTGTTCCAGTGGCTGCTTCATCTTTAATTCAAATTCCCATTGCCCAGCGTCTGATCCCCGGTAACAAAAAGATAGGGATTCTTACTTTTGACGGTCAACAGTTCGGTAAAGAACATTTGAGGGCTGTGGGAGTAAACTACGATGTTCCATTTGTTGGTGTGGAGCCTGGATGTTATTTCCAGCAGGTTCTCAAAGAGGGTAAAGAGTATGATTTCAAGAGAATTGAGCAAGATGTTTTAAATGCTGCTGACAGGCTGGTTTCAGAGAACAGCGACATTGGTGGAATACTTTTAGAATGTACCAACATGCCCCCATTCAAACATGCCATATTTCAAAAGTATGGCTTACCTGTTTGGGGTGTAAACACCCTTGGTAATTTTCTATATGCTTCTGCTCTACCACAAAAATATTGAATATTTGAAAGATATAGGCAACTTATTTATAACTTGGACAGGTCATAAGTATTAGCAAGTTCCTCTGGAGTGAACACAAGGTCGCTATCATTAATCAATTCTTGATCCTTATAGCGTCTCTTATTTGATTGAACATCTCTAATACGGTCAACGTTTTGATACTTTGAAATGTGTTCTTTCCAAGCAAAATGTCTGGTATAATCGTTTTCAACCCCTTGAATTTTATACACCACATACTTTCCGAGCACAGGTAAAAACTTAAATCCATGGCCAGCTCCCCCCGTCACAAGAAGTAAACCGTCTTATGAAGGAGCGTAATCAACAATGAAATCTTTGTTGAGGGCATCAGTATACCAGAGCAACTGGGTCTTGTGTATGCCCAGCTCAGTCAAATCAGGAAAAAATATCTTGATAAATTCCTTCACTTCACCAAGAAGGTACTTTGTGAGTCTGTTTTCGGAAGGGATTGGGATAGAGACAGGCTTCTGAGCAGGCTTTATAACAACAGGATTGGTGTACTTTCTTTGTCGAATGACAAACTTCACGAAACCTTCTGGTTCAACCAATGGGGCTGCACCAATTCCACTCAATTTTTCTTTCTCGAGAATATGTCCACCTCTCCAGTTGAAGATGGGGAAATTTTTGGGAGAGTATTTCTCTCTCAGATCTTTACGGTCTTCAGGAATTTTCACCAACACAACATTTCCTGTTTGGCCCTCTGAACGACTAGCCAGTCCCGGATACAAAGAGCCAGACCAAGGTCCCGCAGCAAGGATGACCAAGTCAGCTTTGTGTTCGAGAGTGTCTTTGGTCTTCACTCCCACTACCTTTACTTTTTCCCCATGCTGATCCTCCAAAAGACTGATAACCGTTCCTTCAGGGTCTCCAGGAACAAATTTAACTCCCCTTTTTCTTAATATCAATTGAACATAGGTGTCAGCATGGGATGCATAAATGGTAGAGGAGGTGGTATCCAAAGTACCTGTTATATATGGCCATAAGCCACGTTCCTTCAGACCAGCTGGGTCCAGTTTGTTAGCCACGCCATCCGCTTCTGCTCTCTTAACGTCTTCTGGGTCTTTGATGTTGTATTGAGTAGTTTGCAGTCCAGATTCAAGAAAACTCTTACGAGTTGCAGACTCTTCCTTCTCAAATTCTTCTGTAACCCTGCTGGCCAGACCCAATTTAAGCTGTGCAGAGCTTTCAATAATCTTCAATCTTGAAAAAAGAGCAAGTTCTTCCGGGTCTGTAAGTTCCTGTAATTCTTTGTCTCATCTTTCAAACACTTTCTTTGCTTCCAAAGCGAGCTTGTGGTAGTAGTCTTGATCACCATATGAAGCACGAAATACCTTGTTGATATCTGCTGAAGCAGTTGGAGTGCCCTCTAACGACAAGTAACGTCTCGCAAATAAATCTTCTTTATCGAAGACGGTTATGTTAACGTAGCCCTGCTCACTGAGGTGCAATGCTGATGTCAACCCAAACACTCCCGAGCCTATGATAATGATCTTCTATGTCTTGTCAATAGACATTGTCCTTTTTTTTCCCGATTGTGGTTAAAATGTATTATTCTTCTTTGACTAACCACAAAAAAATCCGATATTTCAGACATATATAAATTTCAAGATCATTGATGGGGTGTGGCTAGCAAAGTGGGTCTGCCCACTCAATCACAAATCATACCTCATGCCCTAAAGCCACTTATACGCAAAAACTGCACGTTTTGATGTTTAGTCTCGTGTGGCGCTATCAGTCTGACTATATGACGGAAGCGAAAAACAGTTTTGATTCAAAAAGTAATGTAACTGTGAGTCCGAGGTGGAGATGACCAAGTAAGATGAGCATTTCTCTCAACCCCGATGGAAGATATGATTTTACGCAAAATCGCGAATAGATTTTCGCTGGAAATAAGTTGGCGATCTTTCAGGAAATAGTCTAAGATAGAGTAGTCATCAGGTGCACGAATGATGTCAAAACTGCTGATAAATGTGTGGCAGCATAATCTGCCTTGAGAGTTGCATAATTTTTGTTTTCCGGTAATTTTGGTCTGATCAAGGATGTTTCATGGATATAGTATAGTATATATTTAATGAGAACCCAAGTGTTTCAAACATTCGCTATCGTATCCCGATCATTACAACTTTCGAGAGACTCATCATGCAAGTTATTTTCAAATGCACATACTTTCATCATAGTGGCAACTTTTTTAAATTTACACCCATGCTGAGCACAATGAGCTTTAGCTTTAGCTTTTGAGCCACAATTGTGTTCCAATTTTTGACTGAGGCATCATAATTCTGATAGTGTGCACATATTATTGCTCTAACTGTGTAAATTTCCATTGGCTCCCGTGGCTGAGTTTAATTCCGATTGTCTTGAAAAATCATATATATCGAGAAGATTGTACTCCATGAAACTATCGCCTTGCGAGCCAAGAATAGATAACTATGTTCTCTTTCTCGGCAATGTCAAAAGTTTCTGCAAGCTCGGAGCACGAACTTTACAAGTCAGATGTCACTAACCCTGCTGTGGTTGAGATTCTGGAAGACGAACAAGTCATAGATGTCAAGAAGGCAGACTTGACGGTTCAAATTTTGGATCAATACCAACATGAGGTGGGTGAACTGACTCCAGCCTTGGAAAAACGGATCAAACTTAAAACTCCGTTTAATTATTTTCCCTATCATTTTTGCCGTCAACTTCATGTTGTTTATGGACAAAAATGCTATGGGTTATTCTAAGTTGCTTGGACTTTGGGAAGATACAGGTCTTGTTCAGGAAATATATAATGAAATATATAATGACTTACAAACTATCTTTTACGTTGGGTACACGGTTGGGCAGGTTCCTAGCCATTTCATTTTTCAGAAAATTCCTCTTTCCAGATATGTGTACACCGTTACTTTTATCTGGGCAATACTGACTCTGGTTCAAATTTCTGCCAAGAACTTTGCAGGTTTAGCAGTTATCAGATTCTTTTTGGGTGTTTTTGAAAGCGGTATTATACCATGTTTGGAACACACGATGGCCATGTGGTTCAAGCCTGACGAACAAGCTATCGTTAATCCAGTTTTTTGGATAAGTTGTTTGGCTGTTGGTGTTCCAGGAGGTCTAATCTCTTACGGACTCCAATTTGTGGATGGAGTGAGTCCATGGAAAGTATACTGGGCAATTATTGGAGGGCTTACCTTTGTTGTCTGTGTGGCTACCTTCTTCTTTTACCCAGATAATCCCATCACATACAGATTCTTCACCATTGAAGAGAGAGTGCATGTGATCAGAAGAATTAAGGCTGCAACAAATTCATCAATTGAGCAAAAGACTATCAAAAGAGAGCAAGTCAGAGAAGCTTTGCGTGATCCGATAACCTGGTTATTCGGAACATATGTTTTTTTGGCAATGATTGCGAACAATATCTCTTTCCAGTCAACCGTCATTTATACCCAATTAGGTTACTCTAACCTTCAATCAACTTTAGTGGCCGTGGCCCAAGCAGGGTGGAGCACAGTTCTTTCCATCCTTGGTTCAATTTTGCTTTATTTCTTTAGAGCTCAGACTGCACATGTTGCTTTGTTTTTCAGCATGTTGTCACTGATGGGAGGACTCTTGGCCGTGTGTCTGCCGATCGATAAACCTCTCGGTATTCTTGCAGGAATATTTTTCTCTCAAGCCTCTGGTGTTTCATTTATTGGAGCTTTTTCTTGGTCCCAGTCATCTGCTGCAGGTTACACCAAACGCCTGGTTCGTACTATTGTCTGGTCTATCAGCTATGCAGTTGTTAACCTTTTTGCTCCCCAAATTTGGCAGGCAAAAGATAAACCACGCTATTATCCTGCCTGGATCACAGTTAACATTTGCTCTTTCTTTGCCGCTCCTATGGCTTTACAGGTGATACGCTTTATTTTGAACCGCAGAAATGAAGAAAAGCATACCTTCTGACATTGAAGGATTCTGACAGTCCAGATGTGAGACATATTACTGAGGTTGATGAGAACGGAAATCACGTTACAAAAGAAGTGGACGTTTCAATGCTTGATTTGACTGATCTTGAGAACAAACGGTTCATATACCCCCTTTGAAAAAAAATGCTTACTATATTCAAATAATGGCTCGGATTTGTCAAAACAAGTTTTTGATCAATATTCGCCCACACTCCCTGTCTTTATGTATCCTTGAGAAATAAAATGCCATCAGAGCTCATACTATCGGAACTCTACAAAAGTCTCACAAAGGCCGTGTACAACAAAACTAAAACTATTGGGTTTCTATTGGGTAGATAAATAAACAAATCTACGGATACAACTCTTGTTCCCAATCGTCAAAACCTATATCGACTCCTAACTGGAGATTGTTGTATCTATGAGGATTCAGTTCACCAATTGATGTGAGTCTTTCAACGTCTTGAGTGTTCAAGTAAACAGCTTTGTTGTTCAACGGAATTCTTTTTGCGCTGAATGATTTAGGAACAACAGTATTACCTAAAGCCAAATGATAACTAAGCAGAATAGTCCCTGGAGCGGTGTTGTACTTCTTTGCAATTTCATTGACCACTTGATGCCTCAAAAGTGGCGCTCCATTGCCTCCAAAGGGAGAGTAAGCAGTCAAAGTAATTCCTTTGGACTTTGAGTATTCGCTCAACTTGCGTTGAGGGAGAGAAGGATGCAATTCAACTTGATTGACTGCGGGAACCACTTTGGCAACTTTCAAGAGCTCTTCCAAGAAGGGAACTGAATAGTTGGAAACTCCAATTGCTCTAGCTTTGCCTTTGGCATAGGCTTTCTCGAGCTGCTGATACATAGTGATGTAGTTGTCAGATTCATCCCTGATAATCCTTCCGTTCGAGTCACGGGGAAAAAATGGTCGGCCATCAGCGCTTTCTGACTTAAACGAAACAGGCCAATGGACCAAAACGAGATCAACATAGTCCAATTTCAGTGCCTTCAAAGACAAATCCAAACTGTCCTCCATGTGAGCATGAAAAGTTGGCCAAACTTTTGTTGTAATAAAAAGGTCTTCTCTCTTTATCTTTCCTGTCTTAAAGATGTTCTGCAAAGCTTCACCAATTGCGTCCTCAACCTCATAGGAGTATGCTGTGTCAATTGAACGATAACCTCCCTCCAAGACCACATATTCCACGCTATTTTTGATCTGAGACCTATCAGAAGCTGACCATGTTCCTAGCCCAATAACAGGCATGTGAGCACCTGTGTTCAAAGTAACATAAACTGATGTCATTATTGGCTTGATGAAGACAAAATCTCTGCAAAAGCTATATAGTGACTCAATGTAGGCGGACGGCTATTTAAATACTGAAGCACCCAACCCCACAGTTTCGTGTGCTAAACAAATACTTGTGACCAGCTTCTTAAGCAAGAGTAGCCACTTTGTGGACCCAAGAGTCATTTTGCCGATCGATCAGATTTTCAAAGATCCAATTACCCACAGAATTACGCGAAATAGAATTACCTTTCACAACACCATCTCGCTGTCTAGCAATTGGGTCTTCCTTGCTCACTCGAATATTTTGCGACGCAGCATCATCTGTCAGTAAAGTGGGACGAACAATAGTCCATCTTGGCTCTTTAGATCCGTAAATGATCTGCTCCATTGCCCGTTTATCTTCATGAGGACCGTGCAGCATGATTTTGTACAAAGGCAGAAGAAGCAGTGGAACGTCTCTTCCCACAGTGCTAATACCAGTGGTACTGACGGTAATCAAGTACGGATCTCCAAGAATCCCTTGCGAACGGGAGATATTCAAAGCTTTCATCAAAGAGGACATCGCCTCTTCGCAAACATGCTCATTATCTAGCCTCCATTTTGAAAACAAAAATACGCCGCCAATTGAGAAAACTATAACGTCAACAAAGTGACCTGATTTTGTAGGATGCACAAGACAATTCTTTAAGGTCTCGATGTCGTTAACATTACCGTGAACTATCTTGAGATTAGAGGGTGTTTCACCATTCAGCTTATCGACCAGTTTTGCAGGAGTACGGCAAAGAGCGATACAATTGTGTTCTGCTTTCAAACTGTTCTTCAAAGCAGCAAACCCCGTTCCACCGGTAGCTCCCAAAAACAAGATGGCTTTCTTCTCTGTTATTGTACAGTAGGGACAAGACAATACTACCATGGTCTAAATTCGGGGGGAAATTGGTCCATTTTTATGTCGTTCTAGCTAACTATGGGTTACGGTCTTCGGCTATCGTACTCTCGTACTCGTATTGTCTTTAAAACTTTTTTCATATCAGTGTTTTAGTTCGACTTCGCGTATTGAAGTCCGTTTTCTGGGACCCAGCGAAATTGATGCTGATGTAATCTTCGTAAAGTTTTTCCAACGCGCAAAACAAACATTGTCTGTGTGTCCCAGGTTTTTTTGTCTGAAGTCCGTTAGAAATAACCAAAGCCGACCGTTTTTCTTATCCTCAACGCCGCAGACTCCTGCATTTCGGTCTTCGTGGCATTCAAATTTTTTCTGGTTAGCATATGGTATTCATGATATTCTCGTAGGGTAAATTGACAGGAAATTGCGTAGATTTTGCCAGTTGAATTTGCTCCAAAAATTTAAAATACATGTTCAGCACCTTCAATCATGTAGTTCAGAGGACTTCTGTTACATTGAAACTTTGAACTCTAGTATCGCTTGTAGAAAATGTCTAAATACATATTTTAGTCAGAATGTCTCGAAACTGACAGACAACCTTACGGCTCAGAGTCTGAGATGACTTTTGTGCTAAGATTCCTTTAGCACAATGTAGCCTTTGCTTTCTTGGTAAACGAGAGAGGTGCCCCCCTCTTTGCTTACATCGGTTAGCTACTCCGCGATCTCATGGCCCACTTTGGCAGGCACCAGGTATGGAACTCCTCTTTCCGTTCTTCTTGGTCTTGTCAAGTCCAAATCGATTGGAAGAAGTTTGAATCCACCATTTTCGAATATAACCAAGCAGTTCCTTGAAAATTTTGGACGACTATTGAATCCGGTGAATTCTCCGGTGACTGCATCATTCGCCCGTGAGCGGTGCAAGTCCGAAGGACGAGAATCAGGAGGTAAATTGAATGCTTTGTACATTTCAGGAGAAACAAAAGAACTGCCTGTCTCAAACTCCATAAGCAAGCTCCCGATGTTGTAGAAAATGGGCTTTCCCCTATAGATTTCTACCCCTCTCATGAAGTGAGCCCCGTGTCCAATGAATGCATCTGCCCCTTCGTCAATTGACTTCCGTGCAAATTCTTGCACAAACTCTGCAGGAATTGGACTATACCAATTATTATTGATACCTTCATGAGTGTGGAGTGAAACGAAATTAAAATCAGACCTGAAAGAGCTATCTTTCACGCTCTTCAGCAATGCGTCTGCATCTTCCTTATTGAAATGAGTCCTGACATGAGCTTTGTCTCCTTTTGCAATGTCCAAATGGCCTTCAAATAGAGAGCCAAATTTAAAATTGTTGGGTCCAAAAGGGGGCTTTACTTCAACTTCGTTGCATTCTTTGAATGCTTGTGCGGTTCCCAATGCTTCATCAATTTTTTTCAGTTGTTCAAACTGCTCATTAGGGAGTACATAGGTTCTGCCCCATCTCAATGGCGCCAGACCCGGTCTTGCAATAGTTCCTGCTCCACCAGAAGAAGCAAGCATCATATCAGCCCTGGTGGAACTGGCAGCCACAACACCAACTCTCCCCTTAGGGGCGTCGATGAACTGAGGAAGTCTTGCCTCTTCGATAGACCTTCCAATACCACATGAAACCAGTTTTCTAGCTTCTGAAGCTTGTAAAGTATTTATCACACCATCTATACCGAAATCCGTCGTATGATTATTTGCAAAAGACAATAATCTGATATTGAGGTCGACAAACTCATCCAATGTTGATTCACGTACTGCAGTGGTGAAAAGTCTTCCAGCTGCAGGAGGATGAATCTCTGGCTTAGGACAAGAAAATTCCGCATTAGCGAAACAGACATCAGATTTGTGGAACTCTTCCACCAGTTTAGAATCAAGTCTATTGACTAGATTTCTACTGGAAAACAAACAGTCTCCTCCTGCGACTAACCTCATCTTAATGCAGAAAGCAGGTGTTAACGAGATGTTATCAATTTGATTAACGATCAAGAATATTCATCTAAGAGAAACTGACCCAAATCGAAAGCAGAACAGTTTTATACCTATTGCAAGTGTAACAATCATTTTCCGATGCTGAATAGGGGTGGTCAGCCGCTTTTTTGCCCGAACTGGTTTGAACAACATAGAATTGTGGCTTTCAAACAGATCGAATTTCGCGCCAAGCTTTTCTGCGTCTTTACTTCGGGAACAAAGAAAGGGCTCTCATATATTCGATTGGCAATCACCTTGGTGGCTTTATAAAACAGACCTAACATTCCTCTAACCTGACATGCGATCGAATTGTCTGATATTAATAAATTTCTTGGTTTGAAACCTCGATAATTGTGAATGAGCGAAACCAAATTCCCAAAGAAGTCTCATAAACGTTTTTTGCACTCTGTTGCCAGTTTTGTCTGGGACTGCACGGACTATCCTCCACTAGAACGGAAAGCCATCCTCAAGTTAGATTTGACTCTTGTCCTGTGAGGAGCCATATCTTCGTTTATCAAATATTTGGATAAAAGCAATTTGAGCAATGCGTATAACTCTGGATTGAAAACCTACCTAAATGTTAAAGGTAATGAGCTCAACTATGCAAATACGGGCTATAACATTGCATCCATTATTTGTGGATTCCCTTGTGCGTATCTGATGCATAAATATAGTACGAGATGGTTTATTATTATTATTGAGGTTCTATGGACTATTGTCACTTTGGCATTTGTCACCATCAAAACTCCATTGCAGATGATCGTTCTAAGAACACTATTGGGAATCATTGAGTGTGGACACTTTTCAGCCTTTTGTTTTTTTGATTGGAACGGATTATAATAAAAGAGAAGCAGCAAGAAGGCAGATTATATTGCAGTCGTTCACCATTTTGGGACCTATGTTTGCAACCTACGTCCAAGCAGGAGCATCATCTTCTCTCGAAGGTAGAAACGGCTATGAAGGGTGGCAATGGACTTTCCTCATTGACGGTATTGTTTCGTTTATTGTCATTATTCCTCAAACTTTATTCATGCCTGACATTTTGAGCAGACTTAAAGCCGGAAGAATCTTCAAAGAGGAAGAAGTGCAATGGTTGCAAACTAGACTTCCTCCAATTGAAATAGATGAAGAGCCTGTTGGTGTGTGGAACAAAATCAAAGAGCATCTTGGATGGCTTACACAATGGCATGTTTGGGCAGTCTTTATGTTTGGTGTTTGTCAAGACGTGATATCCCTCTCCAATGCATCGACTCAATTCTGGATTAAGGGCTGGAACAAAATTGAGCCTGGCTCATATACCACTGCGCAGTATAATACCTTGACTTCGCCAATGTATGCCGTCTCGTTTACGTTTGCAGTTATATTTGGATGGACTTCTGATACACTTTTGAAGGGTAAGAGATGGCCTGGAATTGTATTTGACGGATTATGGTCTTTTGCAATCATGATAGCTCTTGGTGCCATTCCAGTGTATGGCTCCAAGCCAGTCAGATTCTTCTTATACTATCAAACTGATGTCGGTCAAGGTGCTTCTGGTTTATACTGGTGCTATTCGCAAGAATGGTATACTCATAACTTAAGACAGGCTGCTTTTGTTGCTGGAGGTATTAACGTGGTTGCTTACATTGCTAATAGTATTGTGAACAATGTCTGGTTCAAAACTGCTGATCACCGTATGTTTCGACTGGTCACTATATTTCTGCCTTTTTTGGTCTGATGTACATGGTCACTGCTCTTGCTCTTGGACTCCCAGAGAAGAAGTACGTGAAGCGCAGACAGGCAGAGTTGAAGTTGGAGAGGGAAACTTCCGATGAGGAACTTGAAGTGCAAGTTTTTTCTGAAAGACTCCAAAAAACAGCAGTCAATTTAATTTTAATTTTAATTTTAATGTTGAAGTATGTATACAAGAGCACAAACGACCCGAGTCGCTGAATGAATTACTGCTTTATCAAAACCAATCAAGTTGATGATAGGAGTGAGTGTTCCTGTGGTTGTCAGAGTATATATCAGCTCTATCTATGCGTCAAGCAAAAATTTCAAGAAAGCGCTCATCCCTTACTTTCTGATATTCCAACTCAACATTATGTTCACGAATCCAATCATGACCCCCAAGCGTGTGGAGTAACCTCTGAATCCATTCGTCTTCATCAATAGCCAAATTCAGGTACTTCTTTTTGATTTCAACGTCGATAAACGTTTGACGTTCCACTCTATGCAAGAATGGCTTTCTGGTTTCATTGAAAAGAGACAACGAGAGAGGGAGATTATAGTCACTCTTCTTAGTTTCCAGAAGAGCTCTATAAAGCGCCCAAATGTCATCAAAGCCCATTGAAGTACCCGAAGCATATGCACCTGAAGTGGGATGAGCTGCATCTCCAACAAATGCCAACCTATCTCCAACATTGAGATCTCTCACCCATGGTGCTCTTTCCAAAGGAAATGCTAAAATGTCGGGCAAGGCTGCAAACACTTTACCAATTACTGGATCCCAGTCTTTGAAGGACTCTCTTAGATGGTTCAAGCCCCATTCACCAGCACTTGTGTTCCACCTCAGTTTTGCAGCAATCTCAGCTGGTTCGGAAATGATGGCCACGGCGCCATACTTCTTGAGGCCTAGCTTACCAAGGAAAACTACAGTTCCATCCCTGCCCATCCAAGCTGAAGTATCATCATGAAGACCAGTTATATGTTGAACCACCTCTTCATCAAACACGGCTCTGTATGCAACTGATCCTTTATAAACCAAAGGTTCGTTCACTCGGAATTGTCGGCGTATCCTTGAGTAGATCCCGTCAGCAGCAACGATGAGATCTGCACGCACAGGATCTTGATTTTCAAAGTGTACAGTCACTCCTTCCAAGTCGATGTCCACCTTCTTAGCAGAGTAGCCATAATTGATTACTCCCGCAGGCACATGCTTCAGAACAAAATTATGTAAAGGTACTCTGTGAGTCCTTGCTTGGACGAAATTATTGAGTCTTTGGAACGAAGGGCCCTCTCTTTTCAAGACCACACCTGACTGCCAATGTCTCCTGATAAAAAGATCTGGGTCACCCCGAAACACAAATTTCTGTAGTTCCTCAATATCTGCGATACGGGCTAATGTGACCAACGCTGCCTCAGTCAAAGCTATCCAGGCGCCCACTTCTCTTGGTTCATCAGACTTTTCATACAAACTGACCTCGACATCTGGCAGCTTGGAAAGCAAAGCCGCTCCGAATCCGCCAACAATACCACCACCAATAATTACAATCTTCATGTGATTAGAAAACTACAAAAGTCATAATAGAAAATCAAGCGACGAGATTTATCACTACCTTTTTATATATCCTGCAGCGAAAACTGTGGATTCGATGAGCGAACGTCAATAGATCTCGTGCGGCTGAAGCCGATATAAGCGTGCACTGCCTTATTGTACTTCCCTATTATGACGTAAAATTCAACCGAACTTGAGAGGTCTGGCCAGATCAACTTCATTCAGTGATATCATTTTTCCAGATATAACTTCTATTTTGCTACCACTTAATTTAATTTAGCTAATTTTCGTGATACAAGCTACTGTGCAACTAAGCGACAACTGGCAAAATAAAAAAGACACTCTCCTCCCTGAAACAAATAACGCTAACGCTTGGGTAGCTTCTCATGGCACCAATTCTGGTGTTATACCTTCATCTTTGGGTACCTTTTGGAAGGACAAGAATAGAAGATTTTGCTGTTTTGTTGATCTTTGGGATGCCTAGACTTTGGAGATGATGCAAAGCAAAAACTTGATTGATTAAATCTGGAGAAGGAAAAAACTTGAATATCATTAACCTTGAGGTCACTAGTTTGTACAAATCAAGAACAATTCTGGAAGTCTAAATTTTGAGTACATATCAGTTGTGTAGTCAAACTTTAGAACTCAACGGGAAGGTACATAAACTAGAAAGGAGCAGAAGTAAAATTAATTATTCATTGTATTTAAAAATGCTTTTCACCACCAGCCAGTAAAAATTCTCGCAAAAACTGTAAACCCCGATGACTTCCACTTTCTGAGATTTAAGTTATAATCTTATACTCATATCTTCGGATATACAATGGAACTCAATATAAACGGTTCTATATATAATCCTTAACAGCAAATGTTTCAAAAAGTCACCATCTATGAATTTGTTGGCCCACCCTTATATTTGTTTCTTTCTCACGCGGCTAAACAATTTTCCCTTTTCAATATGCGGGGGTCTCGGCTTGATAAGAGACCTAGAAACTTTTCATCTGAGAGTATATAATGAGATTCCAGCCGGCAAGTATATTCAAATGTTCAACTCAAGGTATGAGCTTGCTGAGGGATTGTTACAATGTTGAGGCTCAAGGCTACAAGTGGCGTCGTGCTCAACACTTTTTCCAGCCGCAAGTTATCCTGGAAGGTGGCGGCTTCTGCTCAAGAAGCTTTACGTGGAATTAAATCCAATAGCATTTTGGTTTCCGGAGGATTTGGAATTTGTGGAGTTCCTGAAACATTGATAGATGGAATATTGGGCAGGAAAGATATTTTGAATATCACTGCTGTTTCGAACAACGCAGGAATAGATGGGCGTGGACTCAGTAAACTGCTTGAAAGTGGGCAGATCACTAAAATGGTGAGTTCTTTTATTGGTACTAACAAGACATTTTTGCGGATGTATCTGGAAGGTAAGATTGATCTAGAACTTTGTCCACCGGGAACTCTTGCTGAGAAAGTGCGTGCTGGGGCTGCTGGGATCCCTGCGTATTATACACGGACAGGAACCAACACTTGGTTGGAAGAAGGTAAGCTGCCTGTACGGTACAGCTTAAAGGGTGAGGTAATTACCTATTCAAAGCCGCGTGAGACCAGAAAGTTTAATGGCATCAAATATCTTCTGGAAGAGGCAATTTTCGCAGATATTGTCTTAGTTAAAGCACATACCGTCGATAGTCATGGTAATTGTTGGTTTAAAGGATCTGCTCGCAACTTTAATCCCGTCTTTGGTCGAAATGCAGCTTTAACCATTGTGGAAGCTGAAAATATTGTTGATGCTGGAACAATCATGCCTGAAAATGTCCACTTTCCAGGGGTTTATGTTGACAAAATTATTCAATCACACGCTCCAAAGGACATTGAAATATTGAGATTTGCAAATGCGAGTTCCAATCAATATGACTTGAAAGAGTCAAATGAGGATGAAAAAAAAGATTCATTGCCAAGAGAGCAGCCCAGGAGCTAAAGGAAGGATTAACCGTGAACTTAGGTATTGGAATTCCCACTTTGGCAGCCAACTATCTTCCGACCACTGTTGATCTTGATTTTCAATCTGAAAATGGAATTCTTGGTGTTGGTCCATATCCAAAGCATGGTAAGGAGGATCCAGATATGATTAATGCTGGTAAAGAGACCGTCACTTTGAAACCGGGTGCTTCTTTATTTGGGTCGGAAGAATCATTTTCAATGATCCGTGCCGGTAGACTTGACGTTACCTTACTTGGAGCCTTACAAGTCTCTCAATATGGAGACCTTGCTAACTGGGGACTATCCGGAAGAATTAAAGGTATGGGGGGAGCCATGGATCTTGTCTCAAACCCTGAAAAAACCAAAGTTGTTATTTTGATGGAACATACTGATAAGAAGAAGCGACCTAAAATAGTTGAGCATTGTACATTCCCGTTGACTGGTGCTAACTGTGTCTCTCGAATCATCACCGATCATGCCGTATTTGATGTGAACTCAAAAACAGGATCAACTCTTGTCGAGATTCACCCTGATAGCTCTGTGGAGGAGGTCAGGGCAAAAACAGAAGCTCCATTCAAAGTGAGTGACGTTCTAAGGAGCATGAGTTTTGAGTAAATTAGTTCGCAAGTGGTTCTTTTATTCAGTTCTTATGATCTACGCTCTATTCAAAGTTATTTTAATCTGTGGTGAACTAATGGATTCCAGTACAACCTGAGTAGGCACAAAATTGCTATCCCGCCTTATAACACGAGAAGCAAGATTAGAAATTGCTTGTAGATGCAAGATGGCCCTGTTCATTTCCAGTAGGCTGCGACAAGTAACATCCAGAGAGGTCACAGTGGAAGCGGCCTTGTACATGCTCTCATATTCTGAAGAGCTTTTGTGAGACATCAGCTTCCTTTGGCAATCAGTCTCTTTTTGAACATGGAACACAACCTGTGCCAGATCTTCAAATCCAAGTAATTTTGAAGGAATCTTTGCAGCACCACAAACATAAAATTTAGAAGGTTCGTTAGGGAATGCCAAAGCTTGTAGAAGGCCCAAAGCCATGCGCCCGTCATCTGCTATAGTTTCAGGACCGACTTTCTCTGTTTTGTACCCTGCATCAAACGGCTCCATTGAGATAAAATCACATGATTGCCTGAATCCTTGTTCATCTATACGTTGCAAAAATTCGATCAAGGGAAATTCTCCCTGAAAAGGGAACCCTCTAAAGGAACGGGAATATTTCAGATAACTCGAAACGTGTTCGATGATAGGAGAATCGCTGGTTTGAACAAAAAAGATCTTGCTTCCCATCTCATTTATTGGGTCTAAAGGACATCGGCGAGCCAAAATATGGGACGAATCCAACATGATTCCAAAATTGTCCCTGTCTACTATCTTGACAATCTCCCATAATCGGTCCAGGGTGGCGACATGTGTTCCCCAAGAAAGTGCTTCATATACAATCTTTTTGTTGTGTTTGGATGCTATATCTGAAACCATTCTGAAGTCTTCAATATACTGATCCAAGTTGTAAACTGCATCTTCTTCACAATTAGAACATAGCAGCATCTTATCTGTCTCTAAGACGTCCATCACCTTGAACCATTTCTCGACTTCTCTCAACTTTTTGTGGAACCTTGCCCTTGTTGGTTGTCCTTCAACGTCTCTAATTGGCTGAAATAGAGTAATCTGTAGGGTCAAACGCTTACATGCGACCCTTACCTGCTCGGCAGCAACAACTTCATCTGTCGAAAACTGGAGATCGGAAGGACCGACCTCCACACCTTCAATACCTGCAGCGCTGATACCGTTTAATATCTCAAAAATGGTGTATGAAGAATTGAAAACTGTTGTGGAAAGAGAGGTTTTGTATCTATGAGTTGTTGAATAAGTTAATAGCTTGGTGGGAGTAGCACTCAAAGAAGACCAACTGGACCATCGTGAAGCACCAAACATGATGAAATGTACTTTAAACAATACTTGAAATTTTTTGCCGTACAATTATACCAAATCGAGATCTTATATTGCAAGGGGAACCACCAGCATATATAGTCCTATTGCCATTCTGATTCACCTTTAAAGAAGGATAAAAGTATAATATAGAAAACTGGTGCAAGGGTTGGTTAGATTATAAGGATATGAATTTATCCGAGAAGTGTTCTCCTGCATATATAGTAAAACCTTGGTTTGTTTTGAATAAAAATTTTCATCCTTGAGAAATTGCCTTACTTCCTATTGTGTCCAAAAATTTACCCCACACTCACTAATGCGTGGGACTAACGTCATAATTGTCCCCTTCTAAAGAATTCATCATGTCTAACTCACCTTTTCAAATCTGCAAACTCCGTAATCCAAGGTAACTGCTTTTTTTCTCGACAAAACAAAAGCCCCTCATTTGTGCAAGATAACTAACATCAATAATGGATAAACATTTTACAACTTCGCAACACATTCATATGACCCTGAGGAGATAGACATTTGCTGTTGGTTTTCTGAATATAAATAAGGTCGTCCGCCTCTACATACTTGGCCTTTTATCCATTCTTTGTTGATCACTAAAAAACAAGATGGTGTTTTCTTTAAGAGACAAACTTCGTGCCTGGAAGGACAATCACACTCAACATCATGTTGCAACAGAAATTGAAGAGCCAAAAGCAATATATAGCTGGAGATTATACTACTGAGCTATTCTGGCTGCATTTGCCGCTGTGATGAACGGTTATGACTCAGGATTCATCAGTGCTACAATTGTTTTGAAGACATTTGAAAAGGAGTTTGGATTGGATGAGATGAGTAAATCCAGGTTGACAACTGTCAAAGCTAACATCATTTCATTCTTCCATGTGGGTGCTTTTTGGGGTTCCTTATTTCTATATCCTGTGAACTTCTATCTTGGCAGACGGATGGGTCTTTATATTTCTTCGGTTTTCTTGATTGTTGGTTCGGCGATCCAGTTGGCTGCTAACAGTTCTACTGGGCTAGGCCCCTTATATGCTGGCCGTGCTGTGCTGGGAATTGGAATTGGAGGTGTGAGTAATATTGCTCCAATGTACATCGCTGAAATTTCTCCTCCATCAATCAGAGGAAGACTTATTGGATTTTACGAAATTGCTTGGCAGGTAGGTGGTATCACTGGGTATTTTATCAACTACGGTACCAATCTTCATCTCAGTGGAAAAAATCAATGGTTTATTCCCATTGCTATCCAACTTGTTCCTGCAGGAATTTTTGTTATTGGACTATTTTTCATTGTTGAATCACCAAGATGGTATTTCATGAAAGGAAAATTGGACAAGGGATACAAATCTTTTAGAATTCCTCAGAACATTGCCTAGGGCTCACCCTTATCTACAATATGAGTCAGAAAAATTCATGGAGGAGGCAAGACACGCCAAAGAAAAGGTTGGTTCAGGGCTCTTGGCTCCATTAAAGGTTCTTTTTGCAAGCAAACATATGTGCTACAGACTCTTCTTATCTCTTAGTACTTTTGCTTTACAGAACGCTTCTGGTATCAATGCAATCAACTACTACAGTCCAACCTTATTTGAAGCCATTGGTGTCTCTTCCACATCTGCTACATTACTCTCCACTGGTGTGTATGGTGTTATCAAGGGCGTATTTTCCGTCATTTGGGCCCTATTTATCATTGATATTTTTGGTCGTCGATTGTCGGTGATGTTCGGTTGTTTCATCTGTTCTTTGTGTTTGTTCTACATTGCTGCATACATCAAAGTAGCAGATCCAACAACCAAATCTGGTCTTGGTTCTGGTAGAATTGCTGCCATGGCTTTATTCTATTTGTGGGTTGTGTTTTATGCCACATCGATTTCAGGTGTTCCTTGAGTCATGGCTGCAGAAATGTTTGATTCGAGTGTAAGAAGTTCAGCTCAGGTATTTTGCCGCTACAACAAACTGGTTTTGGGCTTTCATTTTTGCTAGATTCACAGGTAACATGGTCAATGCAATGAAAGCCTATGGTGTCTTTTTTTTCTTCGCAGCAGCCATATTGCTCACTGTGTTCATCTTTTATCTTTTTTACCCAGAGACATCTCAGATTCCTGTTGAAGATATTGATCTATTGTTCACGCCAGGAGTGCCAGCCTGGCGTGCACATAAACATGCCATGGAAGTTATCAGGGTTCGTGAGATGGGGCTCACACCTGAAGAGCTCAACAAAGAAGCAAATGCAAAAGAATACTACATGGACACCGGTAAGGGGAGCATTGAGAATGTAGAACATGTGTCACCAAGTGATTAATACATACTTTTTTCCTAGGAGAACAAAATTATGCACCCATCTATGATTCTATATAGCTTCTGAACCACTAAGCAAAATGTAGCTTTTTGTGACAACGTCTTTCATTAAGTTCTCTGGAGCGTGCTTGCCGGAAAACATCTCGAACTGAGCCAAAGCTTGAAAGTAAAGGAATTTGAGCCCATGTACTGCTACCCACCCCCGTGATAAATGTCTGCGAGATTGTAAAAGCAAGTCACTATTTAATGGATCATAGCCAGTCTCTAAAAGCACACCTCCTGTCATTGAATCAAACCAGAAGTCAGGAATAGTGAAATGATTGGACTCACGTGTTTCTGAGTCACTCGCAGGAATGCAGCAAATAATAATTGTAGGTGGATTTTGAAAGTTTGCAGGCAGTGAATCTCTTGATCCTTGTGTCAAATCTTTCAGCACCTGTATTTGAAAGTTGGTTGCCTGAATTGTACCTTTGTCCTGATATCCAGGGGTCTTATGTGATTCAATACCAAACGTCATTGGTGATTGTCTGTTAAAGTAGTCTGCGAGAGAAGCTGCAGTCCTGGTGTACGGTTGTAAAGCAGTATTTTCTCTATACCAAGTGACATGAGAGCGTAAAGTGAGGCTCGACTCATTCCTCCAGCACCTAAAACCAAAGCGGTCTTTTGAACGTCAATCACAGAGTTGATCGGTGATATATTACTGAAAATAGCGTTTCTAATTCCAAGCCAATCAGTATTTTCTCCGCGTAGCTTCAGGACGCGTGAGGGATTCTGGGGGTCACGTATAGCCATCACTGTATTCATCGCGCCAACACGATTAACATGTGTTGAAACCTCATCCATCAATTGGACAGCAAGTAGCTTGAGGGGCATGGTAAGAGATGCTCCACCAAAGTCGGAGGTTTGTATGAGAGAAGCTAGAACATCAACATCAGCAGTCTCGTAAAAAGAGTAGGTGTGAGGCAAAAGCCAAGAGCAGCGAAAGCAGAGTTATGAATATCGGGAGAAAGGGATTTGAACACTTTACCACCAGCAATATAGAGCTTAAGGGGAACAAGCCGACAGGCAAATAAACTGAGCTGCAGATCACGATCGGTAAAGATATCATTTTCTGTCTTACCTGGAAACGATTGAGGGAAATTCAAGGAGGGACTTTTTGGCCCCAACTTTCTTCCATGCTCTCCTTGAAGATCAGACTCAACAGTAGTCAAATGGTTATTGAGAATTTTTGACAAATGCCCTAGAGGCCCTTGATTGAATCCAGACAGTATTAAAGGCAGCCCAGACCGATGGAAATTTTCTACAAAATTAACACAATCAAGGTTGTCCTGCAGCGAATGAGCAAAATTTGTAATTCTGACTATCTTGCATCCAAATAGTTCTGCTTTTTGACACACTGTAGCAGGCACCTCAGAGTTCCAAAAATGTTGCTGCTTTGAATCATAGGTTGCAATGACCTTAGTATGGTGCGAAAGATTGGTAATGTCTTTCAAAATGGCCAGCGCCTCTTCTGGGGAAACTAGATTCATACATGGTTCAGTAACAAGCCGAAGGTTAATTCCCAAGTAATCCACGCTAAGCCGTAGTGCCAGGAACAGAACACTGAAATAGTACATACGAAGTTCAGCCAAAGTTTGCTCTGTTCCACTGTCTATTAGTGTCTGCAATCGTTCATTATCCATAATTGTGAGCATAATGGGGATATGGTTCGATGTAAAACGACGTACACGAGCAAAAAAGTCACCCAAAGTACTTAACGGTAGTTGAAATTCGAGAACCTTTGACAGATCCACATGGATCTCAATGCAATCTGCACCTAGAGCAAGATCGCTTAACGAAACTTCAATTTCTAGTAGCCTGGGATAGGGCAGTCTCACAACAGTCGAATGCGGTTTTAGTTCGGGGGCTGTGATGTGCGAACGCAAGTCACCATACGGGTTATTGTAAACCACATGTTTGAGAAATCGCAGAAAATCGTTTTCCACAGTTTTTAAGGTTAGGACATTCACACCATAATCTTGAAGTTGATTGGAGTTCGCCACGTACCCACCGGAGCCTGATTTCACAATGGAGCTGTCGATGTTGAAGTACTCAAAGTTTGAGCAAATCCGATATAATGCTTGTTTTGAAACTACGTATTGACATCCCTTTGTATATGGCCCAGTATATCCGATAGATGACAAAATACTTCTCTCCTCTCTCGAAATTTGAATAACAATATGTGTATTGCAGAAGTCTTTCAAAAACTCCACTGTCTTGGAGTTTTCCACAATGCTTGATGGAAGCATAATAACATAGCTGGAGCTGCTGTATGTCTGTAGATTTTTTACTATAAGGTCATGTTGGAATTCTTTGAAGTCTTGCCACTTTTCTCACACTTTTTATCACGATACTCAGAACTCACAGTCATATCAAGATCCAAAAACTTATACCTCAAAGCAGACGATGCCATTAGACCGAGAGTGGATTTCCCCACCAGACGCATGCCAATGAGTACAAGCGCAGTACTCGGCTCAAACCGCTCCATTGTATGTGAACATAACAGGATGATTGTGTTGAATGAAGTTCGAAGATGTTTTTTACGCAAGACCAACAAATATAGGTAAAAGAAAACTGCTTAATACTGGAATATAGTAAAAAAAAGTGTGGGGAAGCTTGTTCCCGAAAATGTTTAATTTTTCTATTTGCTTTCTCCGGACAAATAATTAGCCGCAAAAGCAATTGAAGCTTTGTATCCTTGTACTCCCAGCCCACTAACAATTCCAACTGCAATATCGGAAAGATAGCTCTGATGCCTAAATGACTCACGTCGATAGACATTGGTAATGTGGACTTCGATGAAGGGAATTGACACAGCAAGTAGGGCATCTCTAATCGCCACACTAGTATGGGTATAAGCACCTGCATTAACAATAATGAATTTAATTCCCTCTTGTTTGGACCTGTGGATTGAGTCTATAATGGCTCCTTCATAATTTGATTGGAAGCTCAATACCTCCAGTTCTAATGTCTTGCCTTGTGCTTTGCAAATTTTCTCCAACGAATCCAATGTCGTAGTACCGTATTTCTCAGGCTCTCTGGACCCCAAAAGATTGAGGTTTGGACCATGGATCAGAAGTATTTTGTTACTCATAACGTATATTTGATCGAATTTTCAATTCCAGTAAAGATTTACCAAAAAGTTCTGTCATGGAATTGACACCCTTTTTTGTATACCTTCAAAAGATTTGGATGACCTGCTCTACAAGCTCCTCCAGCACCATAAACGAGTCCGGGTTTACCTTTGCCTCTTCTCACCTCTTCTGTATCTCCTGAGTATTCTAAAAAAGAATCACGTATTCCAATCGTATCAGTATTAATTCCTACAATTGAAACGTTTCCTGAATTAGGATCCCTGCATTTGTAAACGGTGTTGATTGAACCGGCAACTCGTGCTTCTTCACTCAAATGGTTACATGAGACATGAATTTAACTTTGTTCGGCATTGTAACTGCGGATCCAATCACATATTCGTCGGATAGTTTCTTTGAGAACAGTTCAATGTCGTCAGTTTCACATTGCTCGTAGGTCCATGGAAGATTCAATTTTTCAAAAAGAAACTCAAATAACATTGGTGATTTGCTATGGCTAATCTGTTGACCAAATAGATAAAAGTGCATAGCTTTTTTGCGGACATCATCCCAGGAATCCACAGGCTCTAAGTGAGTTAAATATTTCATGGCTAATTAAATCAGAGCTAGACTTGCCCTTTTGCCAAAAGTAGACGCCACCATTCAAACTTTATTTAGTTTATATAGCTTATACTTCCGACCATAACATCAGTCTCCGATCCTTACAAAAAAAAGCCAACAAATGTGTCAGGTTTAACGAGTGATCCGCGATACTGGCAAAATATTTTTCCGCTACAAATGTCCCCACATTGAAGTCCGGATCATACAACATCAGCGTGGACCATCATTAGATGACCTTATGCCTATTTCATTTTCCATCGTTCGTCTGCTGCAGAAAATCAAAAGCAGGGAAGTTGGATACAGAGCTTGAATCTAAAATATATCCCAAGTTCTTCAAAAATTTATCATTGTGAACTCCGACGTCCCTACCCATAAAAGCTTCAACAAGTTCCTCCTCGATGTCTGATCTTGTTTCTTCATTTAAATCTTTTCTGTTTGAATCAGGAAATGATGGTGCCAAGTTGCGGAACAGACCCCCGTATGAACTTGCAGGTAAAAATAAATTGCTTTGCTGTGAGGTGTGTGAGGTGTGTGAGGTGTGTGAGGTGTGTGTGCTGGGTG
>JAKTYE010000064.1:0-32745 GCA_030561785.1 Ogataea ortonii | reverse complement strand
AACTTTGGTTGATAAGACTTCGCATGAGATTCGGCGAGAGCAAACTTCCAACATCCGATGGAGGAATTCCAGGAAGTTCTAAGACCATGTTGAGTATCTCCAACGCTGTGTATTTTCTCTCCGGAGAAGCAGACATAGCAAAAAATTGCTCGTCGATACAAGATTTCCAAAACTCCTCCAAAGTGATGAGTGTAACATCGGAGGACAACTTCTGTTTCTTCTTCTTTTTCTCATCAGTCACTTTGGATTTTGAGTTTGAATTGTCAATCAATTCGCTCAACAGCGGTGACCACACAACATGAACGGCTGGCGTCCAACTGCCTTTTTTCTTGGATTCCTGGTCTGCTCCATTCGCTGTAATTGCTTCTGTATCTTTAAGGATCTTTGATAACAGTGACATATTCCCTTTGGTTAGTGGATTGAAGTTCTGCCAATGAGATATATTGGCTTTTTGAAGGGCTTGGATTCTGAGCTCTGGAGGAATGCTGAGACAGACCAGCAGTCCTTCTGTGGTGAGAGAAAGACCTGCTTTTTCGATTTTCTCGAGGAGTTCAACAACCACGTATTCGCCAACAGATTTAGATGTTATCTGGAAAGCAGTCAGCGACTTGAAGATTGTTGCAAAACAGGTCTCTCTAATCCACGACTTTGACAGCGAAAGGGAAATAAGCTTATCAAGAATTAACAAATAGCTTTGAAACTCCTTGTTTTTGATTTCTTCCGAGACTGCCTGTGAACTTAAAGCCGATTGCAGCCCAAACAACTCGCCAAAAAGAACAGAACGGGAGTTTTTCCCGTTGTTTTTGTTTGGAACAGAGTCTATCAGTTTCTTAGTCAAGTCTGCCAAAAACTCTTTGATGGAATAGCATTTTTTCTCCACAACTAGGAAAAAAAGAAGTTCGCCCAAACAGAGCGAGAATCCAAGTCTAGCAGATGCTCTTGAGGATGAAAGACCCTTGATAAGCCGGTCCAAGGCGTACTTCCATTCGTTTTCGTCGGCTTCAATCAGCTCTCTGATCAAAGAAGACGCGGCCTTGATCCGCTCAGCTTCGAGATCCGATGCCAACAAATAGTAGTGATCTCTGGATACAGACATTCTGCTCGTTTTCTAACCACGCTGGTCAGCTATCGAGATGAAAAACAGGGCTGTTGTTTACCTGAGAAGCTCTGACTGGGTCTCTAAAAAAAGGATGGGAGGAAAAAATATTGCGTCGTTCGACGCGTCTCAACCCAGAGCTTTGACGTCCGCTCGCTTTGAGAACTTTTTGTGCGGGTAATGAGTGTGGTTAGAAGCCCTGTTTCTGCCTAAATTTTATTTGGGTGTCCTCATTGGAAGGAGGAAAGTGGACAAAAACGAATACCGGAGAAACAGAGGGTGTTTGGAAGAAACAGATATTGTTGATCAACGGACTAACACCGAACGAAAATTAACAAAATGTCGTCGTGGCAAAAAGCTGGATTTTCGTAAGTGGCTATACCGACTGTTTCCGAGGCAATTGCGTTACTAACTGATTAAGAATCAACAAATACTTTGCAATTGCTGCCAGAACCGTGCAGAAGTCGCTCAAGGAGGACCTGAGAGTGGCAGCTGAGAAAAGAAGCGTCACCGAGGCTAAGGTTCAGAAATTGGAGAACGGTAATGTCACCTCCACCAGAGAGCTTTCTCTGGGTGCCAAGTCTGAATAGATCACTAGAATCAGGTACTGAATTGGGGTCTCTGGCTGGCCAACGAAAAGAACGAACTCTTGAGAGCAAGCTGAATACAACTCAGATTGTTGTTTATAGCTAGTGTTCCTGTACTCCACATTATGTTGCAAAAAGAATATACATTTAGAATGAATGATGGAAAAAGAGACTTGATAGCAGTCATCACCGGCACTTTTGGACATTGAATCCTAGGCACTTGGGAACCGCGTGGGCTGGATGATAGAGAAAAAGACGATGTTGTTGGAGGTCGTTTTTGTTCTCGTTCTAGCAACAGCCAACACGGTTCAATGTTTCTGGATCACGTTACTTCTGGAGTGACACTTGAGTGAACAGACCTCTTCATTGTCCAGCAAGCTAGGAAATGTCAAGTGGTTGTGCTCGGCTGGTGAAATGAGTAGTTTTCAAGACTCCGAGATCGTGTAGTTGGTGTCCAATGAAAGAGACGAGTGTCACTCGCCACGCTGGTGATCGAAATATTGTGGCGCGTGAGTATACTTTTTTGTTTCGCGTGGCAGGTGTCAGTCCGTTGGTCGGGG
Source organism: Ogataea ortonii (assembly GCA_030561785.1). NCBI lineage: Eukaryota > Fungi > Ascomycota > Pichiomycetes > Pichiales > Pichiaceae > Ogataea > Ogataea ortonii. Next base: position 30,502 of record JAKTYE010000064.1, on the reverse strand, counting down.
GTCTCTGCGAGATGAATCAAAAAGTGGTTCTAGCTAGGGGTTTCACCAAACCTTCTTTGTATTTTCTAGTCAGGTAACCTCTGTTTTATAGCTACAGAACCATCGATCAGTTGATTGTATGCTGGCAAGTTCTGGGCCTTGAATTTACACGAACAGAACTTTCAAAAACTGGTTATATCGGAAAAGAACTGACAGTATCTAAGGATAAATGTCCACCATATAATGAGTTTTCTACTGACTGTTCGATTGTCGTTGTTGAAGCCGGCCACTCCATGTGTATCAAGACAGTTTCTATGCAGATTTAGACCCGAATATCCAAGGGTTGGTCTTATACCGCGGTCTTTTGCGCAAACGGCTCCGAGCTGCCAGTTAAAGACCCTCAGATGCTTCACCACATCAACGAAACCATTCTCTAGCCATAAAGAAACCCCTGGAAAACCCGTGAAAGCTGGATCTGTGGCCAACATTACAGAAACGAACGTTACCACTCAAACAACCCCCAGATCGACCTGCAAAGAGCGGTGGTTCGGCCTTTCTGGAGAAGAGCAAAAACAGGCTGGTTTCGGCGAGGTGATACGACTGTTGAAGCTTGCTCGCAAAGACATCAAGCTGTTTTCGGTGGCCATAGCCCTTTTATTTTTGAGTGCATCGATTGTGATGGCTCTTCCCAAAATCACAGGTGTGATTTTGGATGCCACCAGGAACTACGACACGTTGGAAAGCATAGAGATATACGGACTCTCTCTGAACCAATTTCTATTGGTTATGGCAGGTCTTCTAGGACTGTCCACTGTGGCAACTTTCGGCCGGATTATAATTCTGAGAGTTCTAGGAGAGAAACTGGTGGCTAGATTGAGATCCAGCATAATGAAAAAGACGCTTCGACAAGACATGGAGTTTTTCGATACCAATAAAGTCGGAGATCTGATTTCCCGGTTGTCGAGTGATGCCTATGTTGTGTCGAGGTCTGTGACCCAAAACATCTCCGATGGTATCAAACACACAATTGTTGGAGGCTCTTCGATAACAATGATGTTCATTCTTTCGACAAAGCTGTCTCTTATTCTACTTTTGTTTGGTCCTCCATTGATTTTTGCATCATACATCTACGGTATGAAAATCCGGGCGATCTCGAGACAGCTTCAACAGGCCACTGGTTCTTTGACCAAAGTTGCTGAGGAGCAGTTGAACTCGATCAAGACGATACAGTCGTTCACTGCAGAACCAAAAGAGCTCCATCGGTACGACAATCAGATCAGAGATGTTTTCAAAATTAGCTACAAGGATGCAATGACTAATGCCACTTTTTTTGCATCCACTGGCGTTCTAGGGAACGTCACTTTTCTGTTAACTCTTGGATTCGGAACACATTTGGTGATGAACGGAATGATGAGTGTTGGAGAGTTGACAGCCTATCTGATGTACACAGAATACTGCGGAAGTGCAACATTTGGAGTCGCCAATTTCTACACAGAGTTGTTCAAAGGAGCTGGAGCAGCTTCCAGACTGTTTGAACTTATAGACAGAGACCCGAAGATCAACCAGGTTGTTGGTCCCAAAATTCATGAGTCACGGGGTCAAATAACTTTTGAAGATGTGTCATTCTACTATCCAACAAGGCCTCATAACAAAATATTCGACAAACTCTCATTCGAGATCAAGCCAGGGTCTAACGTGTGCATTGTAGGTCCTTCAGGACGAGGAAAGTCCACCATTGCTTCTCTTTTGCTCAGATTCTACAACCCAACGTCAGGGAGAATTTGCATTGATGGAGAGGATATTTCCAAATATTCTGTGCATTCTCTGCGACAGTTGGTGGGATTTGTTCAACAGGAACCTGTTCTTATGCCTGGAACTCTGGCAGAAAATATCAAATACGGGCTGCCTTCGAACGTTAAGGTGACATCAGATATGATAGAATGGGCTGCTGCCAAGGCAAACTGCGATTTCATCTACCAATTCCCAGACAAATTTGATACCAACATTGGTCCCAGAGGTTCGCTGCTTTCTGGTGGACAGAAACAGAAAATTGCCATTGCCCGTTGTCTGATCAAAAACCCTCCAGTGATGATTTTGGACGAGGCTACTTCGGCTTTGGACTCCAAGTCGGAAAATGCCATCAACCTGACATTGACCAATCTGATGAGAGACCAATCGATAACCACGATCTCGATTGCGCATCGTCTTTCCACTATTGAGAAATGTGACGACATTCTTGTTCTAGGCTACGACGGAGGCATTGCGGAGCACGGCAAATTCAAAGAGTTATACTCCAACAAAGAATCTATTCTCTACAAGCTGTTGAACGAGCCACAGCCCAAAGAGGAGGAACAGGAAGACTCTGAGGTCGAGGAACAGGAGGAGTATGTTGAGCCGGACGAGTCGGCCAACTCAGAAGACATCGCAGATATCACAGAGGAACTCACCAAGGAGAAAAAGCTTGTGGACGATAATTTCCTCAAACATCATGTGGTGATCCCTGACGAGTTCCGGTATCGGGAAGAATTGGCCGGCAAGGAAAGAGAACAGCAGGAGGAGAGTAAGGAACAGGTCCACTCTCACAAGGTTCCGGAGCACACCGAGAACAGAGAACCGCAGCCAGAATCTATACATCGCAACTGATAACGTTTGTAACGGCTACAGTATACCATGTTCCACTAGAGTGAGCTAGTAGTAACGACGCGTCGATCGACGTAAGACAACCACAGTTGTTGTTTTTTTCCCTTCGTTCCTTTTTGTTGGTTGATGCGGGCGTCATCGGGAACTTGATGAGGCTTTCTTTGTATTTTTCGTTTTGTAAGTTTTTGCCTTTGGAGAGGAGAAAGGGTTTTTACAAGAACATACCGTTGCATCAGTGGATTTATAAGCCTTTTGTTGAATACGGGTGCTCAAGCCGGATGAAACACTAAGTTCAGTGAGAAAACAGTGAAATTCGGTCAACTATGGAAGTTTCAAAGAGTGCGAGCATAAGAGCTTCTGCGATTTTGCAGAAGGAGTTGAAGGATTTGACTAAGTCACAGCCTTCGTTTCGGATCGACCTGGTCTCAGATAACATTTTTTTATGGGATGTTGGAATTTACATTCCAAATGCGGACTCAAAGTACAACGGAGCCTACTTGAAGAGTCAGATGAGATTTCCAACCAATTATCCGTTTTCACCGCCAACTTTCAGGTTCACGCCTGCAATATTCCATCCTAACGTATACAAGGATGGCCGGGTGTGTATATCGATTCTTCATGAGGCCGGAGACATGTTGAGTGGGGAGCCTTCGTCGGAAAACTGGAGCCCAGCACAATGTGTGGAGTCTGTCTTGGTCTCAATCATTTCTCTTCTGGATGACCCGAACATCAGTTCTCCAGCGAATGTGGACGCATCCAAGATGTTCAGAGACTCGAAGGAGGCCTATTATGCAATGGTCTCCAAGGATGTGGAGAGATCGAAGCAGAATATACCTGCAGACTTCGAGATTCCCGACTCTTATCTATCGAAGGAGTCCAACGAGTACGAGGATGATTGGTTCTACGATGAGGACGATGAACAGGAAGACGACGATGATGATGACGACGACGAAGAGTTCGACTACGACGACCAGAGCTTCATTGATGACGAGGAGGTGGAGATGAGCGAGGATTACGGCGAAGATACCTCCAAATAGATGTACGGAAGGAGTGTTTGGGCCGGCCATTGCGCATGGTGGTTGGCAGACTTGTTGGTGACTTTGTTGATTTTGTTTCAGTTCGTCCATACTAATAAATAGGCTAGCATTTAATTATATCATTCGAAGATGGTTTTACCGCTCTAATTTTTTTGGCTGGTGAAATTTTTTTACCCCAGAAAATCGGTTCTTTCCTACTTTTCCTGCTACTCTGTCTATTTGAGCATGGCCAAGAAAGACAAGAAGTCCAAAGAGGCCAAGAAGGCACGGGCTGCGCTGAAGAATGAGAAAAACGCAAAAAAAGGGGACGAAAAGCTGAAAAAACTGTCTAAAAAGGCCGGCGATGATCTAGAGGACGATGTCGATCTCGACGAACTGCTCAAACAACTGGCTTTAGAGCAGGAACAGTTTGAGAAAATCCACGTGGACGTTATCAGCAGACCAACAAAACGTCTGAATGCGACACTTGTGGCCAGTAACAACAATGGGAAGCGGGAATTGGTTCTCTATGGGGGTGAAGTTAACACTGGGCAGGCTGTTCATTTCTATGGTGGTCTGAATGTATATTCTGTGGACTCAGACACCTGGAGAAGATACGTTTCAAAGAACAATCCTCTTGCACGATCGTCACATGCCATGTGCTATCATCCTTCAGGGATTTTTGTGATGCATGGTGGAGAGTTTAGTTCTCCTAAACAGTCTTCCTTCCATCATTATTCCGATACCTGGATTCTCGATTCACAGAATAAAGAGTGGTCCAAGGTAGATGGAAAAGGGCCATCAGCCAGGTCCGGACACAGAATGACGTATTGGAAGAATTATGTCATATTATCGGGTGGATTTAGAGACCTTGGAACCCATACGACATACTTGAATGATTTATGGCTCTTTGACATCAGCACTTATAAATGGAAGGAGGTTGTTTTTCCTCCTGGCCACACTGTTCCTGAACCTCGATCTGGGCACTCTTTGATACCCACTGAAGAAGGTGCTGTGCTGTTTGGTGGATATTGCAAAGTGAAGGCAGCCAAAGGGCTGCAGAAGGGTAAAGTTCTGACTGATTGTTGGATGTTGACCATGAAGAGCGATCCAAAGCTGATTCGGTTTGAGAGAAGGAGAAAACAGGGATTCCAGCCTTCTCCGAGAGTTGGATGTTCAATGCAGCATCACAAAGGACGTGGAATGCTTTTTGGTGGAGTCTATGATTACGAAGAGACAGAAGAGTCTCTGAATTCAGAGTTTTATAACTCTCTCTTGTCGTATAATGTTGAGACCAACAGATGGTACTCTTTGAGTCTGCGTTCCAGCAAGAAAAAGGGTCCTGTCAAAAAGGAGAAGATCAACAGAGACAAGGAGCTGGAAGATCTATTAGACTCCATTTTAGCCAAGGCTGATTTGGAGGACATTGATAGTGAGAGACTGACAGAGACAACTTCCCGAATTGAGACTGATTCAGATTCCGAGGACGATGGTCCAAAGTACGAAATTAGAAACCAGATGCCTCAAGCAAGATTTAATGCTCTGATCTGTGTTCTGGACGATGCTTTGTATATTTACGGAGGAATGTGGGAATCTGGAGAACAGGAGTTTAATTTGGACTCCTTTTATTCCATTGATCTTTCCAAGTTGGATGGAGTCAAAGTGTTTTGGGAGGACTTATCCGAGCTTGAACAGTTGAACGAGGAGTCTGAAGAAGACAGTGATTATGATAGTGACGGCTCTGATGATGAGGAAGACAAAATCACCGACCGTGAATTGGTGGTGGAGGAGGAGGAAGAGGAGGAAGAGGAGGAGGATGAAGAACAAGAGCCTGAGATTCCCGATGAGCATCCGTACTTACCTCATCCTAAGGTCTTTGAGTCTCTTAGGGCTTTCTATTTGAGAACGGGAGCTGACTTTTTGAAATGGGCCATTAGCCAGAATCCTCATTCCAGAGGGAAAGATCTCAAGTCGAAATCGTTCGATTTGTGCGAAGAGAGATGGTGGGAAAGAAGAGAGGCAGTTAGAATCGAAGAGGACAGTTTGGAAGAAGGAGGAGTCACCCAAATTATAGAAAAGGATTTCAGTGCTGCCAAAGGTGGTAGCAAGAGGAGGTGAATTAAATCTACAGGGACTAGTAATACAATACAAAGTCAATGCACTATGCAAAATGGATTCCAACCTGGTGGAAAGCGTAAAGAAGTTTGAGAAAGTCGGTCTGGTCCATTTTGGAAGGTCTCTTTTCACCAAACCCTGTTTCCGAGAGAACTTTTCCGACGCTCTCTTTAACATAAACCGCGTAATCTGTTTTTGAATCCACCAACATCTCGCCTCTCTGTTCACTCAGAATCGCCAAATAAGTCTTGTAGTTGTTTTCCAGAATTTCGAGGATCTTGCTGTTTCTGAAAGTGGCATTCAGTGTTTTATTTTTCCTGTTGAAACAGAACCGCAAAAGTCCGTCCCACTCATTATAATCCAGCGAAGGTCTTGGGTTCTTAGGCTCTATCTTCACCACAGAAGATTCCACCTTTGGAGGAGGTCTGAAGTTGTTTTTTCCCACCTTCATCACGTGTTTGACATTGGCCCACATCTGTGCATTAGCGCTAAGTCTGTTGTATAAAGCATCACCGGGTCTTGCAGTCAAATTCATGGCAAACTCTCTCTGGAACATCAGGACTGCAATTCTAGGAGGTTTCGGCATGCTCAATAACCTGAACACAATTCCTGAAGAAATCTGGTATGGCGTATTGGAGATACAGACATCGAAGTATGGGAGATTCTCCATTTTCATGAAATCCCCCATCACAATCTCCAGCTTTTTTTCCATCGGAGTTCCCTGGACTCTTTTGGTGAGCTCGGCAGCCATCTTCGGATCGACCTCGGAGGCAATCACCTTTCTAGCTTTTTCTAATATCCTCACTGTCAGATTACCTGTACCCGGGCCAATTTCCAGGACAACATCGGAGGGTCTTATCTCTGCTTTGTCCACGATTCCCTGTGCTATCAGAGGATTTTTCAAAATATGCTGGCCCAGATCAGTGTTGAATTTAAACACCTTGTTGATCTGGTCTGAGCCCGATGGATCTGGTTTTTTGGCGAACTGTTTTCTCGTCACTTTTGGCATCTCTGAATTACCCTATACTAGCGTTGCAACCCGCTCTTCCATTCCAAAAACTTTCAAAAAGACTTCAAGGGACCCAAATGGTGAAATTTTTCAGGAAAATAAAATTATTTTTTTATACGGCTGTGCTTTTCCAAATTGGGACACCACCATCTACAATATAATTGTTTCCAGGAATTCATGTTCTTAGTTCTCGTCGTTTGTCTATTCGATCACCAAATGACGGTCCGTGCAACCGAGAGACTGCAACCAACGGGGAAACGAACTCCTAATATTTCGCCTGCGCAACTGAAAAGACTGAACGGTCTGAAAAGAATAGTGGCGGGCACCATATTTCTGATTCTCCCTTCCATCGAATTGTACAGAAGAATATACCTTGAAGGGGAACGAAAAATGCAACAAGGAACCTATAACCCGAAAGATGGAACTATCAGAGAGTTCACTGAAGAAGAGAAATTGGAGAACTTCAAAAATAGTTGGGTGACAAGGATCTTTGGTGAGAAATAGTGTCATTATTTATTTACTTATTTATTCAATGCTATGTTGTTTCATGATGAAGAATACATCAAAAGGTCTCATTTGGCAGCGAAACCTTGCGAACAGCCTTCTCCATTACCAAGGAACCAACTCGTTTGGCACTATGAGCTCCCAACGAGGACGAAGCCCGTACTTTCTGTCTGATTTCCCTCAGCGGAGTTGGCTGAACAATAAGAGACGGAGACATGTAGGACCGGGACTTGGTGTCCGATATGGGTGTAGATTTGAAGTTCCAAGTATCAGAGTCCCTCAGTTGCTCCAGTCGGGACGGCGGCCTTGAGCCCCAGCTCTTCGTTGACTCAAATGGCGTGCTCTCGTAGATCTGTGGTTCCGCAAGGCTCTTCCTTGGTGTAAAGATGTTATTCAAACTCTGTCTTGAACCAAGCAATGACTGTCTGGACTCTGGTCGCAATGGCAGCGGAATCCGACTTTTGTATGTGTGATTAGTCTGTTTCGGGTACAATTTGGAATCTATCTGTCCGTATAGACCCACATTGTGATCTGCTTTGGAAACAGGCAACGGGACGTATTTCATGGGCTTTGAGTAATTATCCTGCTGTTCCTGTTGATATCGTTCATGGGTGCTTGAGACCCGGTTCCGCTTGGTATTTGGAGTGACAAACGGATCGGTAGAGTTAGCCAAATGAGTAGTTCTCAATGGACTTGATTCTTCTGAGCCCAAATTCAGGTGTGCAACGTTTCCCAAAAATTCGGAGTCCACTTGAGAGCTGCCAGATTCTGAGGAGGCGGTTTTTGGACCATCGTTCTCTTTGTTGGCAAGTTCGTCCATCAACTTTTGTAATATTTTGCTGTTTCCGGATTCCGAGTGGGCAGAGAAGGCTGAAGAGACAGAATCTTGCATGATCTCAAAATCAAGCGAAGATGCGGACTTCTTTTTGGCAGAAGTAGGATTGTATTCAATGAGAACCGGTTTCAAATTAAGTGCTCCCAACAATGCAGTTCCTTTCTTGAAATTCATGCTTCCAAACTTCTTATTTGTATCCGAATCCAAGGAACAAACAGATACTGGACGCTGCTGGTCTTTGGATTTGTTAAAAATGAAAGCTTTTTCTTTGACTCGAAGATATCTGGAAGAGTACTCTTTTTGTTTGCTGTCGATTTTACCAGCTTTAACTAGCTTTTCGCCAATTGCTCTTTTGAGAATATCGAGACATGATCCAACAACATCCAGTTTTTCCTTTTGTTCATGCAACAAATCCACATCTAAAGATTCCGAGCCAGCTAGAATCCTTCCCACTTCCTTTATTAACGACTCAAATATTTGCTCCCATCGTTGGTCTACCAGCTCGTAATGTAGGTGTTTCAGTTGGCGGTCGAGCTCGTACAAGTTTTCGGTAATCGACTCATACTTGTTGATGAGTAGGAGTATGGAATCAGGGAATTGCTCCATCGCAAAACTGCTGTAGTCTTCTAAGGTCTGTGGTATTATGAGGAGTGAAGCATTGATCGGCTGTATACGGCCTTTTAATGAATTCAACATGTCAAGGATTTTCTCCTCAAGACTACTGAATGTTGGCATTCGCAGCTTGATGCTGGAATCTTGGCTCATTTTTGAAGAAATCTCCTCCAATTCCAGCTGAGGAAACTTCTTTATTGGACTTGCTGTTTTCAGTTCCTGCAAAGTTCTTAGTTCTTTTGTGCATGACCCAATCTCCGCAGTTATCGAGTCCATCACCAGACTGTTGAGCTCCTCGTATCGGATTGCAACGTCAAAACTCTTTTTGTAACGAGTGACGTAATTTTTCACTTCCAAAGATATCTCACAGATCGGTTCTAAAAGGTTCAAAGTGGCTGCTAGTTGTCTGTCTTGCTGGACTTCATGTTCATTATTGTCACTCAAACAAGTATCGGTGATCAACACCAGATTAGGAACCATTTTCTCAACCACCACATAACCTCGCCATATAGCACTCAATTCTGCTTTTGCCTCAATGAGCCAATCCATACCTGTTCTGTCCTGAGTCTCGGCGTGCACCAGTTCTTGAAACAGCTGTATCAACCGATGTAGCAACTCCGACGTTGTCTTAGTGATTCTCCATAGCTTCTCTGTATCATAATGTGTCAAAACTTCAACCGTGTCCAAAATGTCAGCGTGCAACTTGTCGTGTCGATGCACCTCCTCTATGAGGTCCAACACCTGGGTACTTCGTATCACTTCAGACACTTTCATCTCACTAAAAAGGCCCCAACTGTGACTGTTTTTCTAGCTCAGATTGCAAGTCTTCACTTCCTGTACAAACACCGAGAATTCCAGCTCTTGTTTACTGCGTTTTGTCACGCTCCTCTCTCCGTTTGGCACAACAACTCAAAGAAATCTGATAAACTCTTGAGACTCATCTATTCTGCATGTTTATGTTTGTCGAAAAATGGTAATTGCACTGGCGCGGCTCAAAATTTTATCGAGCACAGACCAGTCGGAAAACGGCCAACTAGCTGATATCCATGTCATTATCAGAAACTCAGAGTCCAATTGCACAGCTCTCCATCAGCAGTCCTTCTTGATCCAACAGTGAACTCAGTCCCATGTCATTCCAACCAGAAACAATTGAGCTGCTCGCCTGCAATAAAGTTCCAGCTCTTTCGATAAAGTACGACACATCCTTGCACCGATATATCCCAGCTCATGATCCACTCCTGGTTCAGCCAGCAATGTTGGCCTGGTTTCGACACATCTCCACGACCTGTTCGCTGGACGTGGCGTCCTCGACCCCCTTATCATCTCTGATTCTAACGAACCTTGGAAAGCGGAGAGAAATGCCCTTGGATCCGTCTCCAAAAAGACCTGCTCCGCTTTTGTAGATAGGACTCTCGGTGAAATCTGCAACCTTGACTTCAAATAGCATTGTTGGCTCGAACCACACATCTGGCCGTGCGTTGGAATTCTCGTGGTCGTACACGATTGACGCCCGGGCAACTTCGGTCTCTGTGGGCTTTAGAGTAGTAGCTAATGAAGCAAGCAGCTCTTCGCTAAAACCGGTTCCAATCTTGCAAATTGACTCAAATTCGCCAGTATCCTGATTGTAAGAGGCAAGTAAAAAGCCGCCGTACCACCCTGTACGTTTACCCTTTCCAATGTAGCCACCAATGACCACCAGATCAAGAGAGTCGCCTGTGCCATTGAGATAGTCCTTTTTCAACTTGAGCCAGTTACGAGATCTTTTGGATGGCTCATAGTACGATTCAGTGCCATTCAAAGTCTTGATCATCAATCCCTCACAGGAATCTTTAACCGACTGGTCAAGAAATTTCGAAATATCGTCTAGATTCGATGAGTCAATCTTTTGTGCAAACTGGAATCTTCCTGTCAATGGACGCAGGTTCTCCTCCATCAGTTCTCTTCTTTCTTTTAAGGACCTGTGGATAAGTGACTCGCCATTAAGTAGTAGAATATCAAATCCAAACAAACAAACACGCACTTTTATGTCCTTTTCTTGAACGTCCTTACGTTTCCGGGTCGCCAACACCTGGAACGGTAAAATCTTGTTAGTCTCCACATCCCAGGCAACACATTCACAGTCCATGATTAGAGTCTGCAAATTCGGATTCAAATCACGCAGCTCCTTGATCACACCTATCAAGTCAGGATAACGTTCAGTCATGTTTTCTGAATTTCTGGAATAAACTTTCAAGTTTCCGTCAGGAAGAAGATGCACTTGTGCTCGTTCACCGTCATACTTGTACTCGCAGGTGAACTCTTGGTTCTGGAATTGATCTAAAATCTCAGTAACGGATTTCGTGGGTTTTGCCAACATTGGTTTCAAAGGGATTCCAGGCTTCAGCGTACAATATTCCATCAGATTGGTGATCCCATGTCTAAGAGCACTCTGTATAATCAGCTGGTAATTTGGAGTTTGCGAAAAAGCTTCCTTAATTTGCTCTTCAGCCTGAACAAGCAACTCAGGAGAAGTTGTCTTTTTACCTTGATTTTTCGACTCGTACTCACTGAAGGCCATTGAAAGTGCAACAAGCACTGATTTTTCTCCAAAATTGATCCTTAATTTCCCTTCCAGTGAACGCATCAAAAACTTGGCCTCTTCACCTTCACAAGATGTGAGCAATCTGTTGATAATCCCTATTTTCCTACTCTGGGAAGCATTTCCGGTCAGTCTGGCAATCTCGGTCAAATTATCAAACACTTGGTTCACATTCAGAGGTTTTGGCCTGAACATCAGACTTTGTTTGGACCTGGATTTCTGTGCAACAATACCTATGTCACCGGCTTCGTGGTAGTCTTTCTTTATTTGCTGCATAGATCGCCCGGTACCACTGGCAAGAGCTTTGATCAACAGAGTTTCTCCAAGTCCCAATTCCAATCCCGGCTCATAGTCAGGTCCAAGACGATTTATCATCAGATACGTAACTTGAACAAGGTTTTTCTCGGCATCCTCCTGACCTTCTGAAGAAAGTAGAACCTCACTCAAGAACTCTGAGGCTATTGCTAGGTTTTTCAAACGACCAGGTTCTTTTTCCAATTTCTCAAAAACCTGACACAGTTTGGAGTACGGGATTGGTTTGCCTTTATTCTGGGATAGAATTGGCCCATTTTCAAGCTTGAGAAGCTTCTTGGCCTCTTCCAACTCATTGATCTTTTTGTGCGCTGCTATTTCTTTGTCGCTGTCCAGTTTCTGCTCCTTGATCTCAGGTTCCGAGGCAGAAGCAGACGGACTTCGTGATCTCTTTCTATCATTGACAGCATTTGAGCCACTAAAGAACCTGGCCAGGGTCTGTTGTTTTTGGAAAGATGACATTTTGGGAAGGGTACTATCGAGACACAAAAGAGCAGCAAATCGGTAACGGAAGGGGATCTTATTGACTAATCTTCGGGAAAACCCAACAAACATATCATGCACTACAGTAGTGCTCCGCTTTCAGACAGTAAGTCTCGTGCAAAATCAGACTTTTAGATAGTTTGTAACTGTTTTGCTCAAAAGACAAAAGATCGTTGATTAAGACGCGTGCCAGCTTTTCTATTTAGTACTACGCGATTTGAAATTTTTCTGAAGAAAACATTATATTAAGGTTCAGTACAATGACGGCTCGAGCATAGCATTAAGAATGATTGTATGTGATGACGGAACTTTACCACAAATTCCGTGGTCCAACAACCATACTGTAATCCCATGCACAACCAATGATAGGTATCGAATGACGAAAACAAATACAAGAGAAAAGAGAGCTTGAGAAAAGCAAACCATGATCCAATGACTTCCAATAAATACCAAGACAAACTAAGCAGACTCGTAATGCTCCCAGTTATCCAGAATGGCTTTGATTTTCTCAGATTTTGTCAGATCGTAGACGCTTTGGAAGTATTCTTTGGTGAGCTCGAATGGCTTGGCAGTCAAGTTTGGAATGTACTTGCCAATCAAGCTGGCAGGCTTGACAGCAGACTTTGGAATTTTCTTCACAAGGAATCTCTGGAATGGCTTCACACCTGACCGCAAGTAGGAAGAATGGAAAGGAACAGAAATACCCTTCAGTGGAATACATGCGAAACCTCTCTCTAATTCAATTGGCTGCGGCTTGGCAAGAGACTTTTTAGAAACCTCATCCACAATTTCAGATAAATGCTCAGCTACCTTTTCAAGACTCATAACTTCCTGCAACTTGACAATGTCTATCTTCTGCAACTTGAAAACATTCAAAGTGTTGGTCAAAGTGTCCAAAGCCCTCAAGTCACCGGCAGTCACATATTGCTGGTTCTCCACGTTGTAGTTAACAATCTCCAGAAGCCAACCTGTCTGTTTTGAAATGTGATCAACCACAAATCTCAAGGCAGCATCAATGAAAGTACTTGAAACTCTCGATGGATTCACAGCACACATACCGTAGTTGGATCTTCCGAGAGAATCTCTTGGAACTGCAACTTGCATTGTCATACCTCTGTAGAAAACAACATCAACAAGAGATTCGATAGGCATGACGTCTGCCAACGACGATAATGCGGAATACTCTCCCAAAGAGTGACCTGCAAACATTGACTCAGTAGGAACAAGTCCCCTGGACTTCATATCTTCAAACGCAGCCTTCTCCATTAATGTAAGAGCAGGTTGAGTGAACTGAGTAGAAGAAAGCAAACCTGTTGGGGATTGGAACGTGTAGGTCAAAGTGTTCTCGTCAATTTCCTTGAAAATCTTTTCGGACTTCAAGTTTCCATCAGCATCGACAGTCTCGAACATCATGGTGATATAGTTTTCCCTTATCTTTCTACCCCTAGGGCCTCCGAAATGAACTGTCAGCTCGTTAGGGTTGTTTCTCACAATATCAAGAATCGAGAATCCATAGTTGTCGACAAAGTGGGAGTCTGCTCTGTCCCACACCTTTTTGGCAACTTCCGAAGAGTTGTACAAGTCCATTCCCATACCCTGTTCTTGGGAACCTTGACCGGTAAAGACAAAGGTAGAAACAGGCTGATCGATCTCAGCTTCACCCGAAAGAACAACCTCGTCGGTTTCAACCTTCTTGGTCTCAATCTTGATGATCTTTCTACCGTTAATCATACCAATGTGCTCCAGTCTGGTTGCAAGTTCATCATTTGGCAAGACCATGCTCACAAATGTTGCCTTATAAGCAACGACTCTAGGAGCGACTCCGTTGGCAGTGTACATTTCAACTAGCGATCTGACCGAAGCAGAAGAGAACATACCGTGAGTTATTGTGCCAGGCAAGTTAGCGTAAGAAGCAAACACTCTTGAGACGTGTATAGGATTGAAGTCACCAGAAACTGCAGCATACGTCTCATTCGAGCCTGGAGCCTTGGTACGAAGAGCACCAGACAACGGAATTGCATTTTCAAAGAGCAATGGCTGTTTAATTGGAGAGCCGTTTCTTGATAAGTAATCAATGACAGGGTTTCCATAAGACTCAGCAGCCTCGTAAGAAATTTCAGCAACCTGTTTGATTTCTTTCGAAGAAAGTTCGTAATAAACGGCACCAGTCGTTTTGACAGAGGAGAAAACATCTGCGGTCTTGAATTTGTAAACAGAGTTGCATCTGAATGTGAGGGTCTTGTCCAACAGATCGATAGAGTCGGAGCTGAGATGGAACCACTGCTTGGATTTGAGAATTGCCACATCCTTAGCAGTGTCCAATTTGATTTCCACTGGAATCTCTAAAGTTTTTTGGAAGGTGTTGCCGAAGTCTGAGTAAGATCCCCTGTAGAAGAATGCAGAAGTCACTTCCATCAAAGCCTTACCGTCCCTGTAGATGGTTCCCACCACCTCGACAGTCTTACCAGACTCGCCGTTAACGACAGAGATAATTTCAGCGTCAGAAGTTAGCTTTTCACCTGCCTTCAGTGGCTCTGCACCTGGAATCATTCTGTAAGCATTCGAGAGATGGACTAATTTCAAAATATCACCATCCACAGTTTTAGGGAAAACTGCCTTCATGATGGCTTTCCATCCAATGATGATTGCATAGTCCATTGGTGCCAATTGTTCTCTTCCAGCTCTTGGGACAAAGTATTCACAAGAATTTCCAACAGCATGCGTCAGCTCAGCAATTGATTGAGGTGTGATCTCTGTGGCACCACCATCAATTCTTGATGAAACATCGAAGTTCAAGTCAAATGGAATTTTCGAGCCGAACCAAGCTTTCCAGTAAAACTCTTTGATTCTATCGTTTCTGCCTTCCATCAATTCCAAAATTGGAGCGAAACCATCAGAAGGCTTGTAAGAATAGAGCAAAACCAACGAGACAGGAGTGTTATCTGCTGTTCTATGCTCAATGAGTTCCATTCTGATTGACGAGCCCGATGAGGAAATTCTAACTATTTCCTTATGTTTGCCTTTGATTGGCTCGAACACCGAGATTTCTGCCTTTTCGACATCATCAGTATTCTTAATTTTCACGACGAGATCTCTAGCTGGGGCTAGCACCTTTCTGGCTGGGTTAGCCACATGATTGTAACCTTGAACACACCTGTTTGAGAGAATGAATGCATGTCTCCAGCTCAGCTTGGAACCAGCCAATAGACTGTACCATGCCTCCGCATCTGGAAGAGAGTGGCCAATAGTGAAAGTAGTTTCATTTCCAGATTTTGTGATCTGGACGTTTGGCACAGTTTCAAGATCAGCAACGAGTTTATCAGTCAAATACTCGACAACAGGAATCTTAGATGAATCTCCTCCGTACACGTCTTTGGTAAGTCTCTCAATGTGTCCTTCATGGATAGAGTCAAGGATTTCTTTGATTGGTTCATTCACCTTCTTGGTAAACTGCGCAGCAACCGGTCCGTGCAGAATACAAGTTCTTTGCACATCCTCATCCACGACTGCCTCTAAGTCCTCTGATTGCCACAAGGAATCCTTCTTAAAGAAGATTTCGAATTTTTCGTCCAAGACAGGAACAAAAGGCACTGGTTTCTGGACTGGATTCAAGCATTGAGAGATGAAGTAGTCACAGTCTTCGGCGTTGATCAATTGAGTCTTTCCTTCAGAATAAACATCAAAAACAGCTTTCACTGTGGCATCAGGATCGTCCAATTGAGAAAATCTTTGAATAATGGCTTCGGTCTCTTTGGTAGCGAATCTTTGTTCGACTCTTCTCAAGAAGTCTGCGGTGAAATTTCTCAGAGTCACATCAATCCATCTGGAAGATTTTCTGACATACATCAGCTCAACACATCTCTTTGCCACCTCTTCATAAGTCATGTCCTGAATATCACAAACACCGTCCTTGTTCTTACCAAACCAAGGTTTTTGGAAATCAGTATTCAATTTCGCTATTATGTGATCCTTCTTTTTGTTCAGAGCTTCCAGCACCTTGTTCTTTGGAAGTGAGAAAATGGTGTCATCCATCTCCTTCCAGAAAACCACAGCTCTTGTTGCAATCTTATGAATAGGCTCTCCCATCTCAGATTTAACGGTCAAGATACCACCAGTTGGTTTTTTGTAGGTTTTCTCCCATTGATCGTCTGGAACACCAGCACATGCAGCAATGGCTTCCTTTGCAGCAAGAGATGTCTTACACTCTTTAGCAACCATGACACGAGAACCAAACATCACACCATCAAAAGGCATTTCTGGGTAGTTAAACTTCAAAGACCAGGCACCAGTCAAATATGGATAGGTGTCTTCTGCTGAACCAAAACCAGAACCGGCAATCAAAATAATGTTTGGACATCTTCTAATCTTAGAATACATCTGGAGAAGAGGTTGATGGAAGTCCTCGTACGAGTGGTGTCCTCCACCTCTTCCACCAGTCCACTGAACAACAATAGGGAATGTTGGGTGAGCCTTAGCAATGGTGATACACTGGTTAATTGCATCAACAGAACCAGGTTTGAGACCAAGATGAGACAAGCCCAAAGTTTCGATATACTCAGATGCCACTTCCAGTGATGGAACACCAGCACCAATGGACATCGATTGGATAGGGAAACCTCTTTCTCTTAGATCCTTGATCATTGGAATACCCCATTGGAGCATTCTAGGGTTAACATAGATCAAGTTCAGCCCAATACCAGTACCTGGAGTTATCTGTTTAGCAACTTTTTCCAAGGCATTTTCCATCATTTTGGGAGCAAAGTAACCTCCACCAGCAATCTCGATGTGATAGCCGGCTTCAAGAGTAGCAGCAACAAAATCAGGATGAACAGTACTTGGAGTCATACCAGGGACCATGAGAGGAGCCTTGCCCAGTAATCTAGAAAAATTGGTGTCGACATACACCTTGCCCTCTTTTGTCTTCACCAACTTTGGTTGATATTCTTTCAACCAGTTTGGAGCAAACCTCAGTGAACAACTATTGATGTCAAAAAGCTCTTGTTTATATCCAAACTCAGAATCTTCAGTAGTAGACTCTAAAGCGCCAGCAATGACGATTCTAGCTCCAGTACCCTCTTTATTTCTGTGAGTCAAAACTCCCAGTCCAGAGGCACCACCAGGACCAAAATCTAAGATATGAGTAGCATTGAATCTGGTTGCCACTTCCCAGTTCACAGTGAGTAAGGTAATCAACTCAATCAATCTGGAAGAGATGGAGCCTTTGTAAGACCTCAGATCCTGGCCATCATACGTGTCAAAGACCGGGATCTTGATATCAGATATGTTGAACTCCAAGCCAGACTTTTTGAGGTCCTCGACGATTCTGCTAGTTGCTGGAGCCAAAAGAGGGGAGTGGAATGGAGACAAGATTGGAAGGAATCTAGAGGAGAATTTAAGTTTTCTCTCGCTATGTGGGATTCTAGACTGCTCTAATCCGGAAGGTGCTTTAGCCTTTCTCAAATTCAGGTTCAAACCGTACAAAGACTCAGGTGGACCTGTCACGACCAAGTTTCTGGCACCGTTGACCAGAGAAACACCAATTTTTTTGGCTTCCGGCAAGTGCTGGTTGGTTTCGTCAACGAATTTCGTCACTTGTTCATATGAGAGATCTCTTATGGACAACATAGGGCCTGGAGTACCCTCTCCATTTTCTTCAGAGTCTTTGACAACCGATGGTGACAGAGACGTTGGAGGGTATGCTTGTAAACATCTGACACCGAGGTAGAACAAGAATTCGACGGCTTTCAGAGCTTCCACCTCGAACGACTCCCAAGAGTCTGCGGAGGCAACTGCCACGGCAGTAGCCAGACCTTGTGAATGACCGGTGGTACCCTTTGAAAGTTTGTTTATTTCACCAGGGGAAACTCCCAGAATTCTGCATGTGATGATGAAATGACACAATTGGATGACACAAATTAATGGACAGGAAACAGGAATGGAAAGAAGATGTTCTGTGCTTGGTGTTTGTTCGGGTTTCTCGAGCCAATTAATCAGATCGAAGCCGTGGGTGAAGACTCTGTCAATGTCCGAAGTGGAGGAAATCAAGGACTGTAGCTTGGATTGAACCTCGAAGAGGAAGTACAACACCAATGGCTTGTAAACTTCGTATATTTCTCTCAATTCTTCAAAGTAATCGTCGGTATTACCCTGTCCACCATAGACAGAGTATATCAGGACCTTGTTTTCCTTTGCTGCTTGGAACAAAGCCGACCGCGAAGCTGTTGAGCCTTCCAGACCAAAGTTCTTGTCCAGGTAAAGTTTACCAAGGAAATAGTTTTTGATCAAGTGGTCTTCCACCTTTCGCAGGGTGGTTGGATGCGTCTCACTACTGAGCGATTTTGCTGCGAAGGAGTGGATGTCTTTGTCTTGCAGGAATCTAGTATCGAACTCCTCGATGATGAGTTCGACCGCGTCTCTCTTTTCTAATTCAATTGAGTTCGATTTCACAACGTACCCCAAAAACTTCATCAGAAGCTCTGCCTTGGTCGCTGGCTCGTCATCTCCTGCAAAGCCTTCTGTTGCCTCAGGAAGCGACTTGTAGAAATCCGTGGTTAATTGCTGGTATAGTAGATAGTTAGCAGGCGGAGTGAGAATCGTGGTCTCGATACCCCCGTGGGTAATAACCAAGGGTCTGTTGACAGCCATTGTAGTGTCTATGAATCGAAGTGGTAAATATTCAACGACACACGGTATGCTTGTCTTGCCTTTTCTATGTCTAACTGGAATCAAAGGTTCCGTATTTCCTCTTCAACATATATTGCACAAACAGCTTGTGTGAATCTCTTCCAACAGCCTTCGAATCCCTTGTCAACAAAAAAAAAGAAACTGGTCCACAGACACAATAGCCCAAACAATACTTCTGCCTTCTCTCAACAATAACAGCTAACCCTAATACCTCTAACAAAATCCACGCGACATGGCTACGGGAACGGGTCTGTTGGGAAATTTTTTGTTGAGAAGAGCTTTTGCTAGCGGTGTCAGGTGTACTTTTCTCATCTCGCTGCCTCAGCCACTCGCCAACTGAGACATTTTAGTTGGGGCTTGAATCTGTGCATTATACTTGTTGGTGCTGCAATTGGTGGACCTTTCCAACCGGTGTGGCTGGAGCTGCACACACCTATTAGTGAGCTACACTCTCAAGCTCAACGGCTGTCTCGAGAAACCCTCTCGACAAGTTCTGCACAACAGAGGCGTTTTTGTCGGGCTGTGCAGCTCTGAGCCGTCGACAGCAGCCTGTGATCGAAACTCGACGGATCAGAAGCAGTCGACAGGTCTGTCGGTCCATTTATTATATTATCCCTCCTGGGCAACTCTTCCAAAACACGCTTCACCCCACGTTCACGTCAGATGAAGGAGAAAAAATTAAACATCCGTACACCCAGGTAGAGTAGTTCAAGATGTTTCTTACTATGGATCATTTATAAGACCCTTGTTTGCTAAGAAACGCAATGGCGCTCTCTGAGGTGACAGGTTCTCCCATCGGGACTCCGGTTTCTGCTTCTACAACAGCCACGTTTCTGACTGATGTTCCTGAATCTCTGGTTTCAGCGCAGGACAGCGTTTCTTTACTGTCCAAGATGATCTGGTTTATCAGCTGGGTATCCTTCAAGATCGTTCAATCTGTTTTATACTATGTGCCTTCATTTCTTTTCTCGATCCTATCCTACAGTTTCGAAGTCACTCTTTCTTTCAGCACAATAATGATTATCGGTCTCTTTGCATTCTGTTCCACCTACGCATACATCCGCTACAAATATCTCACAGTCTATTCCAGGCTTCCCGAAGAAACTAAACGACAAGAGCCCCTGATCGACACATTTTTCGAAAACACTCGAGAGGAACGAAAGTCCAGACTCAGCTATCTGGATGAGTTTCTCTCGGCAATCAAGATCTTTGGTTATCTGGACACACAGGTATTTCACGAGCTCACAAAGAGCATGCAGACCCAAAAATTGGATTCTGGAGAGATCGTGTTTCTTGACGACTCATCGGGCTTCACAATTTGCGTGGAAGGAGAAATAGAAGTTTACTGCAAAACAGGAAATTCCACAGATGAAAGGGCTCTGTTTGCAAATGAAAACTCGAATGAATCCATCATTGTCGACGATGTGAGATATCAATTGCTCAATAACATCAAGAGTGGAGCACCTCTCTCGTCCTTAGTCAGTGTGTTAAATCTTCTCACAAATCAGGAACTGACTGTCCACTCTAGAGCTCCAAGTGGGAATATGTTGCCAATTCCTTCGGACTTCAGATTGGATAATAACAAAGTATTTCACGAGTCACCCCCATCCACACCAATGATCCCACAAAAGCATAATCAAACTTTGATGGATTCAGTTCCCGCCCTTATTGCTATCCCCAAAGCCAATTGTACCATTGCTGTGATACCAAGAGATGCTTTCGTGAAGTTGGCTTACAAGTATCCAAAGGCTGCTTCTCACATTGTTCAAATGGTCTTGACTAAACTCTACAGAGTCACCATACAAACGGCACATAATTATCTTGGCCTGACAGCTGATATAATCAAGACAGAAATCAATTTGAACGACAGCTGCACCTACGAGTTGCCGTCCTATCTACACGACAGTTTGATACAGAATTATAACGATAAAAACTCCATCACCTCTTACAGCACATTAACGGGCAGCACGTCCTCATTTTCGAAAAAGGGATATAAAAGCTCAAGGGCCTTTGTTCGACGTTCTGAGTCCCTTAGCCGTTCAAGAGGCAGCTCGCAAGGAAATTCTCCCAACAGACTGTCAAAGAAGATCAGTCTCAAGGCATCGTCAGCTCCAGTGAAAATTTCAGACACTTTCAGTTCTGATGCTGATGACAGCAACCAATCAGACGACATGGTAACAGTGTCGAGACAAAGAATCAAAGCAGTTCACGGCAAGTCATCCAAGACACTTCCTTCTCCTTTGCGCAAAAACGGTTCAAGACACTTTATTTTAAGCTCAAGGAGTACTTCCAATCCAGGCGATCTGCTTTCGAATGTCTCATTGTCCCGCAAAGAAAACAGAAGTGACCTATCATCGATGCATGTGGACGTGGAAGAGCTCAGAGAAAGAACATTCAGTGCTGGAGAAGAGACTGAGGATACTTCCGCTAGGATGGCTATAGCTGAAAGTATATGTCGCAGTATTGGTGTTGACAGTGATTCTCTCTCGATTCTCTCCCCAAGCAGGTTAAGCATCTTATCTTCGGTGCTCAACTCACCAATGATATCTGGATTGACTGTTATAAATGGGGATAAAAGTGAAAAGGTCAAAGTGAAAAGTGGTCCCAAAATAAGAACTTTTTCCACAAGCAGACTCTCCCAAAGCCTGGAGGAAGAGGAGAGACTCTCCGGTTCTGGTTCCTCTAGTCACAGGGTCATAGAATTTGAGACTATCAAAAAAGATATAACGGATGAATTGAGGATCCAGTATGTGACACCAGGAACCAAAATTGTGGAGGCCAACAAAGAGACCCCAGGACTATTTTACTTGCTTGATGGGTCTCTCGATGTGTCTTATCTAAAGGAGAGTAATGATGATTCACCAGAAGATCAGCAAGAAGAAATCATTTATCAAATCAAACAAGGCGGGATTGTGGGATATTTAGGAACCCTGGTTGGTCCAAAGTCGTTTGTGAGTGTCAAGGCTTCATCTAATTGTTATCTTGCTTTCTTACCGAGAGAAGTTTTTGAGATTTTAGCTGAACGGTTCCCGTATATACAACTGGCTATTGCAAAACGGCTTTTGAAGTTTCTTGACAAAAGGTTGTTACTTGCTGATTATTCCATGGAATGGGTTCATGCTACAGCAGGGCACTCTGTTTACAGTCAGGGAGATCCAGCGAATGGAATTTATATTGTGCTGAACGGAAGGTTCAGATCGCTCCGAAATTTTGAGACTAGTAAGCCAACTAGTCTCAATAGTGATGAGACAGTGGTTATTGGTGAACACGGTCAAGGTGAATCATTAGGAGAAGTTGAAGTGTTGACGAAAACACAAAGGTTATCTTCGGTGGTTGCGATCAGAGATTCAGAATTGGCAAGAATTCCTAGAACTTTGTTCGAAATGATAGCGTTGAGCAACCCTTCGATTATGGTCAAGGTATCGAGAATCGTGGCTAACAGGTTATCAAAAAAGGAAGATAATGATTACAACACTTTGAGGGATCCAGGGATTGCTCCTTCCATCGAAGATGAGCCATTTGTGCATAACGTCAACAATTACAGGACAATCACCATTCTTCCAATCAGTTATGGTTTGCCAGTGGCGGAATTCGGTGAGCGACTCACCGCAGCCCTTGAAAATGTTGATCGATCGACCAAAATGTTAACACAAACTTCAGCCTTGAGCCGACTAGGTAAACATGCATTTGATAAACTTGCAAAATTGAAGCAGAGTGGTTACTTTTCCGAGCTCGAATCTAAATTTGACATTGTCGTCTATCTAGCTGACACTCCTGTGAATTCCTCCTGGACAAAGACATGTATACAGCAAGGTGATTGCATATTACTTTTGGCCGACTCAACGAGTTCTCCTGATATTGGAGAGTACGAAAGGCTCTTAGTGAAAAATAAGACTTCAGCTAGAACAGAATTGATTCTTTTACATCCCGAAAGGTACGTGGAGCCTGGACTAACAAGCAAATGGCTCAAGAGCAGGATATGGGTTCATTCTCACCATCATGTTCAACTTCCTATTGACAAACCCCTCGCAGACGATCGACATCAAGTGGATTTACTTTCGTCAAGCTTTGTTCCGAGATTGCAGACAACTAAACTACTTTCTTTTGCCAAAGGTAATTTGAAAAACAATATCATGAACAGAGTCGAACACATTTTGAACAACAATGACTTCCTACAGGCTCTGAAGCAGACAAAAGTTGCATTTAGGGCTCAGAAATATTATCAACCAATGCAGGAGCATAAAGACGACTTTATTAGACTGGCGAGATTGTTGACAGGACAGGCAATAGGATTGGTTTTGGGTGGTGGTGGTGCTAGGGGATTAGGTCACATTGGGGTTATTAGAGCACTGGAAGAGAAAGGTATTCCAGTGGACTTGATTGGAGGTACTTCTATTGGTGCGTTTATTGGCGCCCTTTATGCTAGAGAATACGATCTTGTTCCCGTCTATGGGCGTGCAAAGACGTTTTCCGGTAGAATGTCATCTCTCTGGAGGTCTCTTCTTGACCTGACAATTCCTCTGACCTCATACACTACGGGCTATGAGTTCAACAGAGGAATTTGGAAGGCGTTTGGTGATTCTAGAATCGAAGATTTTTGGATCAAATATTACTGCAACTCTACCAACATTACAGAGTCTGTGATGGAAATTCATACAGCCGGATACGCCTGGAAATATATACGGGCCTCCATGACATTAGCTGCACTACTTCCTCCGTTAACTGACAATGGAAACATGCTTTTGGACGGTGGATACGTTGATAACCTGCCAGTTCAAGAGATGAGACGTCGTGGAGCTCATGCCATTATTGCATGTGATGTTGGGTCAGAGGACGACAAGAGTCCTATGCATTATGGTGAGTCTCTGAGTGGGCTCTGGGTATTGCTGAACCGTCTGAATCCTTTCTCTGCACATCCCAATGTTCCTACTATGACTGATATTCAGATGCGACTTGCCTATGTTGCATCTGTGAACGCTCTAGAGAAAGCCAAGAACGCAAAGGGATGTATTTATTTGCGGCCTCCTATCGAAGGGTATGCTACGCTTGATTTTGCCAAGTTTGACGAAATCTATGGTGTTGGAACCAAGTATGCCAACGATGTCTTAAGGAAACTTGAGGAGAAGGGAGAACTACCGTGTGTTCGAACCAAACGCAGAGAAGCCAATAAGGCCGAAACTTTGCGCAGGAGAAACTCAGTGTAAGACTTTGATGATGTATTTTGGCTAATTATACATTTGTAGCATCCGAAACTAATATCACAGAGTCTCCTCTAACAAACACCATTTCTGTTTTTTTAGTCTTGGACTTGATTTCTTTGGTTTCTGGTTCCACGTAGAAGATTGTTTCTGTTGCGTCGCTGAGAACCATGTTGCAATGGGAGTCGTAGGCCTTTTAGACAGTTAGTAAAGAACTTCTTGTTAACACCCTAGAGGAATATACTTACGTGCAATTTTCCAACCATCTCTCGACTTCCTCTTAGTTTGACGTATATTTCCTCATCAAGACATAATTTCACCAGGTCCAGGGGCTCTGATGATGATACCAACGATCCAGAGCTCATTGTTGCGGTTTTATTAGTAGGTCACTTGTTTGTTCAGTGGAAGAAAGGCCAGTCTTTTCTTTGGAAAGTTTTAATTTCGCTTTCTCTCACGAAAAATTTAGAGCTCTTTGTGACACTTTTATCTGAAGGCTTTTGTTTTCCTCTTTTCAATAGTTTAGTCTCTTGAAGACGAATTGACAGACCAAGAAGACAGAAACAGACAGAATGTCTGAAGAAGAAGAGCTGAGCTTTTTCTGTCTGGGAGGAGGAAACGAGGTTGGCCGATCATGTCACATTGTGGAGTACAAAGGAAAAGTCGTGATGCTGGATGCCGGTGTTCATCCGGCGTTTTCTGGAGCCGAATCGCTACCCTATTATGACGACTTCGACCTCTCAAGAGTGGATGTTCTACTGATCAGTCATTTTCACTTGGACCATGCAGCCTCGTTACCGTATGTCATGCAACATACTAGTTTCAAAGGCCGGGTGTTTATGACATATCCAACTAAAGCCATCTACAAATGGCTCTTGAATGACTTTGTCAGGGTGACAAATATCACAGACGACACAGATAATGAGAACTCCACCAGTTTTCTCTACACTGATGAAGATCTCAACGAGTCCCTAGACAGAATAGAGACTATTGATTACCATTCCACTATCGAGGTTGAGGGAATCCGGTTCACAGCGTACCATGCTGGACATGTTCTTGGCGCAGCTATGTTTTTCGTGGAGCTGGGAGGTCTCAAATTCCTCTTCACGGGAGACTACTCAAGAGAAGAGGACAGACACTTGAGTTCTGCTGAAGTGCCTCCGTCAAGACCAGATCTGTTAATCACAGAGTCCACCTTTGGAACTGCAACACACGTTCCACGGATCGAAAGAGAATCAAAACTCACCCGTGTGATTCATTCCACGATCCAACAGGGCGGAAGATGTCTCCTTCCTGTGTTTGCCCTTGGAAGAGCACAAGAAATATTGCTCATTCTGGACGAATATTGGCAGAACAACGAAGATCTTCGTCACGTCCCTATATACTACGCCTCAGATCTTGCCAAAAAATGTATGGCAGTCTACCAAAGATATGTGAATATGATGAACGATAACATCAGAAAAAAGTTCACTGAAACCAATCAAAACCCTTTCAATTTCAAATATATTAAGAACATCACAAATATCGAAAGACTTGATGACCTGAGTCCATCGGTCATGATTGCCTCTCCTGGTATGTTACAAAATGGTATCTCCAGAAAAATGCTTGAAAGATGGTGTCCTGATCCAAGAAACTCGGTCATCATGACAGGTTATTCTGTTGAGGGAACTATGGCCAAAACTTTGTTGACAGAACCTAGTGAGATACCATCGATAACAAGTCCAGACATCATGATTCCAAGGAAGATCAATATCGAGGAGATTTCTTTTGCAGCCCATGTCGACTACGAACAGAACTCAAAGTTCATAGAGCTGGTGAATCCAAAAGCCATCATTTTGGTTCACGGTGAATCAAATCCAATGGGAAGACTCAAGTCTGCTTTGCTATCCAAGTATCAAAAACTCAAAAATACAGAGGACGAGGTGAAGGTTTACAATCCAAGGAATAGCTCGAAACTTTCCCTCAAGTTTAAAGGCATAAAGGTGGCCAAAGTTATGGGACATTTGGCTACGGCGCTCCCAGAAGAACACGATACAGTTAACGGAGTGTTGGTGAATAAGAACTTTGACTTGAGTCTTTTGAAAATTGAAGACTTGAGGTCCTTTTCGGGACTCACTATTACTCTTGTTAGACAACGACAGTCGCTGCGTTGCAATGCAAACAGGAACCTAGTAAACTGGCAGCTGACCCAGATGTTTGGTTACATCAAGACACTCATTGATGACGCAGATGAATATGTGGTAGAAGTGATGAACTCAGTGAAAATTACTCTTGAGGAAGAACGAAGTATTGCCACAGTCGAGTGGAACTCTGGTTTGGTGGACGATACAATAGCCGACTCTGTGCTGGCAATCCTCATGAGTTGCGACTCTTCTCCAGCTTCGGTGAAATTGACTTCCAAGGCGTGTAACCACGACCATTCTGTGTCTGGCAAGGAGAAAGTAAAAACTGAGGAATCCTCTACAAAAACGGAAGAAGAGGGTGTTTTGTTGAAAACACAAGAATATTCTACTGAGGCAAGGCTTTCTCGTATAATAAAGCTGTTCACTATACAGTTTGGTGAGCTATTTACAGCAAATCTAGACGAGCAATACGGAATCGTCAAGATTGGCAAAAACGAAGCCAAGATTGATTTCACCACGTTCAAAGTGGCTTGTTCATCAGGAGCTCTACGAGGAAGAGTGGAAGGTCTTTTGAACCGATCTTTGGATTTAGTCGCACCTCTTTCTCAACAATGAATCAACCCTGATATTTCGTGAAATAAATACGTATGTCGTTGTAGAACAGAATGCAAAAAAGGATGTAAGCGACGGCAAATCATCCCCGAATGAATTCTTCAAATTCGAAATCATGTTTGTCGACCCAATCACAACCTGTGTCGCTCGATGGCGACATCACCAATAGATCGTTATCGCCAAAAACGACATTGAAGTCGATCTCGTTCAGGTCAGGTAGATTGGATCCATTGTTCATAATGGCTGATGGTGCGTCGTTCTGGCCAGATGGCTCACTTTGGAATTCGCTGGTAGTTGGAGGACCCTCATCTGTAAAATTATTGCTCAGTAGACCGCTAGTAGAGCCCGTGTCCGGGTTCTCAAACAGAGATATCGACGACAAAGAGCCAGACTTGTCGTCTCGAGGCACCGGATTACTGGCAACAGGAGTCGCTCTAGAAACAGTTTCTTTAGACCCTTCTTTGAACTCAATCTGCTGTGGTGTGGCACTGCCTGGGATGCTGGTTTGCACTCTTTTGAACAGTTTCGGCGACACTCTCATCAATGTGTCTTTGATATGTTGTATAAGCTTGGACGAAAGTGCCCAATGTCTTGAAATTTGAAAGATACCGCCGAGTTCTAGTTTGATGTATTCGGTGTAGGTGTCGAGTTCCTCATAGCTGATGCTGCTCTTCAAGGAGTCTAAATTTTTGTTGTCTCCAAGAGCAGAAAGACTCGACTCAACCCAAGAGTATGCACTCAGATGCACGAGGCAAGAAAATGCCAAAGAACACGCAAAAAAAGGTGTCCTACGCAAGATCTGGGCAGCATTGGTGTCCAACAAGAGTTTCACCACAGATGAAGCAGCATCAATAGTCTTCCTGGTCTCAATCACCTTGGAAGAGTCCACATCACGCTGTCCTAGAACTTGGAAAAGTCCAACTGCCTCATCTTCATCGGTGCACTTTGGATGACTGGTCACGTCAGGCCTCCAGAGATAAGAGAACGGTCTGTGCATGAAAACTTTGGCATAATTCACCAAAATCACCGACTGGTGCACTCCTTCGTTTACAACTCCGTTTGAATTCACCAGATATGGTGAATTATAAGCGTCTGGGTTCTCTATTCTTAGATCCCAATTTCCAATTGCAGCCTTCATGTGCAAGAAATGGCTCTGGATTTCTTTATTCTCCTGAATTGCCACGTTCAGCTTGATGGTGTCGTTCACTAGCTTGCAACATTCAGCACGACTTTTGAAATCAAATTCGCTCATCGGAATCTCTGTGGGATAAAAAGTGAGAACTCTTTTTGAGGCAAGAATTGACATGGAGTATCCAGAAGCTGTTCCACTTAGAGTGTCAAAAAAGTACATCTCCCAAAACGTTCTCCGAGCAGTGTCTTCGAGTATTCTTCTTGGAATCTTGGCAGTTCTCGCACTAGACAGAATTCCACTGACAGCGTCACCTTGTTTCTCAGTTTCGGATGGTGAAGGTGAATCATCAACACCGCTGTTGACGTTCGAGTCCTTTTCTGTCAAATACCCATTCACGTCCATAAATATGGGGGGTAGTCTTTCTTGGTCAATATAGTTCAATTGCAACTCGAGACCCAGATCGACAACGCATTGTCGTAGTGTGGTTGAGAGATCGTGTAGAGACGATATGTGTGTCACCATTGAAAGCAAGAGAATCGATTGCAGAACAATGAAATCTTTGCCGACTTGTCTGATATAATCCAGGACACAATTCACTAGATAGTTTACAGTTTCGACATCCTTGGAGTAGATGGAACTCGATTGGCCATCCCCAATAAACTTCATTGCAAGTAAGATGTCGTATTTGTGGGGTATGGCGTCCAAATACTCCACGATCAAATGTCGCTGGGGCATAAATGGATGACAAGAGTGGAAGTGCGAGTAGTATTTATCCAGGATGCTTTCGACGTTCAAATTTTTCACCAATGCTGGAGTGATGTAGTATTTGTCGGGCGTTGTCACCAATTTAGGGTCATAGATAAAGTTCTTGGACGATTTGTCTTTGGAAGCGTTGAATTGAGGGTAAAAGTCAACCTCTTTCTCAGTCTTCAGGTTTCCCTGGCGGGACGAGCCAGATCCAACCATACATGGAGGAGGTTTGTTATAATTTTCCGGAGATAAGCACTGTTTACTGCAATTTTCCGAATGCGTCAGCTCCTTGTGTCCATTCTTGACACAAGGCAGCACAAACCCGTCCAGATCGGCACTGAAATGGCCATCTCTGTCCACTCTTGTCTGCGGTTTAGCACCTTTCACGTCACTCTGCTCCACTTTTTGCCTCTTGATGCTCACTCCCTTTTTTCTGGATCCCCCTCGATTGCTCTTCACAAAATGGCACTCCTTGTTCAGCTTCTTGCATCGCAAACAAGTGGGCTCTGTACCGTCACATTTTAAGTGTCTGGATCTGCACTCCAAACAGGCTCGCGATACCGGCTTGATTGGATCACTGTTTTTCTTAACAGTTGGCGGTCCCATGGTTGCTCTGCCTCATTCAAAGACCTTTTGTTGTGTCTAGTGCCACCTTTAAAACAAAATAGCCTGTCAAAGAAGCAGACTAATAGGGCTCTTCTTATTGGAAACTGCCTCTGTATATGATTTTTTGCAGGCTCGGGGTTTGAAATGTGGCAAATTGTGGCTGGTCACGTTTTTTCCGTGGCGGGGCGTAAACATCGACAGGTGTGTATCCTGTGTCTCTAAACATCCGTGCACAGGTATCCTAGGGAGCCCAAAAGGGTCTCGTTTTATTCAAACAGGATCAGACCAATAAGGATCACACTTGTCGATGAAGAATCCAGCATTGGTCTCTTAATCATGTCTAAAAACGTGATTATCGACAATGGGGCATACGAGCTGAAATTCGGACTTGCTTCAGATGAAAGACCCGTACATGTTCCCAACTGTCTAGTGCGTGGTAATGACAAGAGAGTACATCTGGGAGAAGTGTTGAACGGTACCTCTTCTATTGATCAATCCAACATTCTTTTTCGAAGGCCCATTGAGCACGGCCAGTTGACACAATGGATGATAGAAAAACAGATCTGGGACGCTGCATTCGTGAAAACCTACAAGGAGGAAGACGATTTCCTTCTTGATGCAAACCTGATCTACTGCGAGTCTCCATTCACGTTATCCAAGTTCCAGAACAACACTGACCAGGTCTTATTTGAAGAGTACGGTATTTTATCACTCTACAGAGGCTCCAGTGCCTCTTTGGCTCCATGGCTGACTACAGATAAGCAGAAATACAACGATTTCCAGCTAGTAATTGATTGTGGTTACGACTGCACATATGTGGTACCAATGGTGTACGGACTGCCTCTTTATAAAGCCATAAGACGAATGCCCATTGCGGGAAGATTTTTGAATGGGTATTTGCGAGAAACAATTTCTTTTAGACATTACAATGTGACCGAAGAGCCTATACTGGTGAACAATATCAAGGAGGCTGTTTGCTTTGTCACAACAGATTACAACGCGTCTCTTTCCAAGATAGAAAGACTCAGAAAGTTGCGAGGATCCCAATTGGTGAACGAGCCAGATAACATATCGATCAATTATGTTCTTCCAGACCATAAAACCACCTTTACAGGTTACACAATTTCCGATAAAGAGATTGCTGAACACCCAGGCAATTTCAGAGAAACACACCAGATTCTTAAACTATTCGATGAACGATTCGCTATTCCAGAAGTTTTGTTTCAACCCGAGCTGAGTGGAGTTCAAAAAGCTGGCTTAATCAGGACTATTTTGGATTCGCTTTCACAGGTGCCTGACCTCATCAGACCTCTCCTT
>JAKTYE010000063.1:0-33716 GCA_030561785.1 Ogataea ortonii | reverse complement strand
ACTATGGTCCTGAAATCATCGCTGAAATCATCGAGTTATGGTAATGAATATTTCAGGGAGTTCATATACCTACTAGCCCTGTCCAATAAATGGCTGGTTCAAAGTGTCTCTCTAATAAGTGAGCTGGACCATTTTGCGACGCATCACAAAAGCAAAACTTCTAGCCATATTTCATGGCGAGGATCATCCATGTGATCGAAGGCTTGTGAAAGGTGTGACCAGACCTGATTGATATGAATCAGTTTCTCCTTGCGACTTTTCCCTAAGTAGAAAGATCATTGAATGAAAAATTTAGGGAGATATGTGTATACCAATCCTACGTCATCCTACTGCTCTAAATTTTTTTACAGTAAAGCATTTTGAAGGCAGTTCAAGATTTTTTGGTAGGTGATAAAAGATTAATCTGTTGTAAGTGCGCCACCATATCCAATGCCTCAAGGCCCAAGCGTGTTTTCATATAACAAACAATTGACTACGAGAGATACTCTAGAGGATAAAAATTATAATATTCTCACAGTCTACAAGCGGATTTGTCGTAGGTTACTTAATTGAAATGCCAACACATGCCATGAACAAGTTTGGAGGCTTAGGTGGTCTGTCTCGAGAACCAACCCAGTCTTTCTCGGAGTTAGAAGACCAAGAAATTGCTTCTCCTCCAAATTACGAACCCGAAATGGACTGCCCTCCAGCTTACGAAAACTTTGAGTACGAACTGAGTCCTCCTTCTCTTTATCAGTTTCAAGAGGATATGAAAAAGCCAATACCATCTGATTCGTTCGAGGAGAGTTTTAAGATCACAGTACCACGATGGAATGACATTGCTTTCGCTTATGTATTTGCAACTGTTTTGGCAGGCTATATGATATTATTTCTTTACAGCACAAAGGTGTTGTTTTCAGGAAAGCAGAATACTGATCCAACTCTTCAACTGGATCACAGTTTTGCCAACCTGATATTATGTGTTGTGACAGCCGCAGTTATAGCATCATACATTGGAATAATCTCTATGCAACTGGCACCAAAAGGTTTCATTGTGTTGGGAATAATATCGAGCGCTGTTATCACGCTGTCAATAGGATTGGGTGCTCTGGCAAACGGCCAGGCTTTGACAGGAACAATTTTTTGTGTTATGTTCTTTATCCACATCGGCTTTTACGTTACAGTCAAATCAAGAATCCCTTTCAGTTCTTTTATTTTGGGACTTGTGATCAACTTGGCGAAATTAAATTCCAGTACGTGGATCATTTCATCTGCTGGTGCAATTATATCGTTTGCGCAGGCTATAGGAACTTTGTCTATCTTCACTGGAATCGTTTCTGAGTGGGGTCCTGATGAGCAAGGCCATTTCAAAAATAAAGGTTTATTTATTGGGTTGTCGCTATTTCTCATTTTTGCTGGGTTATTCATCTATCAAGTTCTCAAGAATGTGCTTTACGTCACTGTATCCGGTGTACATGGTACATGGTATTATCTCTCAAAGTCAAATGTATACCCCAACGATCCTGCTATAGGGGCCTTCAAAAGGGCAACCACATATTGTTTTGGATCCATTTGCTTTGGCTCTCTAATCATTACTTTGATCGACCTAATGACAAACTTGGCATCTTTTGGGAAGCATTGGGCTTCTGAAGAAGGCGGGATAGTTTCTTACGTGCTTTTTTCAATTGTTGAAACACTTTTTACTGTTCTTGAGAGTATAATCAAGTGGTTCAACAAATATGCGTTTTCATTTGTTGCCTTGTATGGGCAAAATTTTATGAGTTCCTCGAGAAGTGCCTATGTATTACTTGAAGTCAAAGGCCTGAGGGCTGTGACAAATGACTGTTTGATCAGCAAATCCCTGCTCCTTTACTCATTGTTCGTCTCATATGTGGGCGCATTTGCTACTAGTGCATTTTTGTTCATCACGAAACCAACTTGGGCTCAGCATGCAGATGGCTCTTTTTCATTTGACAACCATGGTGTCATTGAAACCATTTGCATGGCCTTTATAGTAAGTTTTATGATATCAAATGTCACAACCAGCGTTATTGATAGCCACGCAATTTCCTTTTTTGTGGCATTGGCCAAAGATCCGGAAGTATTCCAAACCAATAATCCTGCCAAATTTGAGGAACTATTCTCTTACTATCCGGAGGTTCTTGAAAAGCTCGATAACTTTTGAAGAAATCAACTAGAATACCGCTTTTTCGTGGCTAAACTCCCTGTGCGTATATATCTTCCTCTTAGAACAGTTTAGCCATCTATTCCAAGCTCGAAATGAGAGTAACATTGTCTCCTTTCAAAAGGATTCTACCAAGTGACCGCTGTCTCGTGGGATCATGAGTGTCAATTTCAATGGCTTCGTCGACAACCACATTCATGAATTCGTCAAATCCTTTAATTATACCTGTGATCCTAAAATTTAGTTGTTCATATGGCCATATTGTGACTTTAGTCTGTTGTTGCAAATACTTGAACAACTGATTGATTGGCGGAATCATTACTTTTTGCTGCTTTCTACCTGACATCTTGATAAGGTTGATTTCTCAAGCTAGTTCGAACTCACTAAACTGCAGAAACAGTTTTTTTATCTTCAATTTACTTTTGATGATGTTTGAAATTTTTTGGTTCTCTAGCCACATCGCTTCTCACCCCGTTGAACAGTTCACGCGAAACTCTTGGTGTCGAACTGTATTTATTATTCAGTCAATGGACACGCACTACCTAATGGGAAGTCATACATCATGTTCGGTGACTAGCGTTGAAAACTACGAAGGGTGCACCTGATCTCTTTCTTTCAATTGCATCTTCTTTCCAATCTAACTAGTTCAAAAAAGCAGCTTCTGTAACTTTTTCACCACAAAGTATTGATTATATAACTTCTTACGTTTATGAAAGTCGTGTTCGCCTTACTATGTAGAAGGATAAAAAATAGAAAAGCCTTTAAATTTTCCGAGTCAAGCAATGAAGTTAAGTAATGTTCAACTGACGAGATCGCACAGAGATAAAGTTATCTCATTACCATTGTGAACCCTTGAGCATTCAAATTATTCTAAAGGGAAGGCTTTCTCGTCGGAAAACTTAGTTCGAAAATGTCAGGACAGTTCGAGTCTCAGGTAGCTCAACTCACGGAGGCAGTGGAGACTTTATATGGCAATAGCGATCCAGAGACAAAAGATCAGGCAAACAATCTTCTGCTTGATTTCCAAAGATCAGAGCAAGCTTGGCAAATAGTTCTTCCAGTTTTAGGAAATGAAAATGCTTCTCTACAGCTCAAAATATTCGCTGCCCAAACCTTGAGATCTAAGATCCAATACGATTACAGCCAAATTCCAAAAGGATCTCTGAATTCACTAAAGAGCTCCTTGTTAGAATTAATGAATTTCTACAATGGAGGACAGAGGCTGATCATTACTCAATTGTGTATTTCGATGTCGAACTTTGCACTTCAGTACTTAGAGTGGGAAAACGCTATAGATGAAATTGTGTCATCTTTATCCCCCCAATCTATCGGTACTTTATTAGAATTCTTGAAAATATTGCCTGAAGAACTGTTAGATGTCAAGAAAACGCCTCTTACAGACGAGGAATTTGATCATAGATGTACCCAACTTTTACATTCTAGCGTTGAACAAGTACTTTACATATTGACATCTCTGGCCGACAACAAGACTTCAAACCCCTCTGAAACAAATTCACAGATTCTTGGGTGTATCAAATCATGGGTGATTGACATTCCATTTGAGCAAATACTGAGTAATAACTCTTTGTGCTCACTTATTTTTGAAGGTCTAATGAAAGATGACACTTTCGAAATGGCTATTGAGAGTTTGTCTACGATCATTGCCGAAACTACTGAATGTGAAGATGAGAATATCATCAAAGCTCTATATGAGCAATTAATCAAACTTAAACCTGTTTTGTTGGAATACCAAGATGATCCCGAAAAGCTGGAGAGATTTACAGAGCTATTTGCAACTGCAGGGGAATCATGGCATGTACTCATAACCAAGGCTCCTTATGAATTCAGACCACTAGTCGAGATTTTACTTCAGCTTACTGCTTATGACGAGGACTTAGACGTGGTTAAGTATACTTTCAAGTTTTGGTATGACCTAAAGTCATTGTTGGTCTCCGAAACACGACATGAAGCAAGAGCTTGCTTTACTCCAATTTACGCCGAGTTGGTGGACGTCATGATGCGGCATTTGAGGTACCCTTTAACATCTAATTCAACCAATCTAAGTGATCTTTTTGAGAACGATAAGGAAGCAGAAGATAAGTTCAAGGACTTTAGGTACGAAATGGGTGATGTTCTGAAAGACTGTTGTGCAGTTATTGGCTCTGCAAACGCTCTTAATATTCCTTTCGAAAAGCTCCAGCAAAGCATAATTTCTCATTCTCAGGGTCAGCAGGTTTCTTGGCAAGAAATAGAAGCTGCGCTGTTTAGCATGAGAGCAATGGCCAAAGAGGTGGGAACAAGGGAGAACAAAATTCTCCCTCAGATCATGAAGGTTTTGACGCAGTTACCAGAAAATCCCAAGATTAGATATGCTGCCACTTTGGTTCTAGGAAGATACACTGAATGGACAGCAAAACATCCAGATCACCTAGAGGAGCAGCTAAATTATATCACCACTGGATTTCAACAACAACAAAATTTGAAAATCATCGTCGCTGCTTCTCATGCATTGAAGTTTTTTTGCATGGATTGTGCATCATTACTTGGTAAGTATATTGAACAACTTTTTACTTTCTACTCGAATGTTGAGTCTACATTGGATATACAGTCTCTGTATGATGTTTCAGAAGGGATTGCTCATATTTTGAGAGAGGAAAGGGACTTTGAGGTGTTGCATAATGTACTACTGATGTTCTGGAAACCTACGTTGGACAGGCTTCGTGGATATGCATTGCTCACTCCAAACAATCCAGCAGAACTAGATGAGGTAGATACGAAGATCGCTGATACCATTGAAATAATCACAATCTACGTTGAAGCTTTGAAGCCAAGAACATTCTCGAACGAAAGCAACCCTGTTGCCAACATCTTGATTGAGTTAGTGTGGCCATTGGTTCTCTCCCTCATATCGTCTCATGGAAGGTCCGAAAAGGTCAGCGAAAGATGCTTGAAACTCATTAGGAAGTCCATGCAGACTTTCAAAAATTATCTGCTACCGGTTCTTTCGACGACCGCTGAACTTCTTGTTACCGGCTTCCAAAACTATAAACACGGATGCTATTTATGGGTCTCTGGAGCCTTCATCAAAGAATATGCATCTGACGAAGAAGCTCCGCAGAGTATTAAGGATGCAGTATGGAGGTTTTCGGTTCAGCAAAACAAAAATTTCATTAGTGATTTTAGCTCACTCAGCAACGACGAACTCATCGACTACACAGATTTAGTGGAAGATTTTTTTAGGATGGATACAGATATATTGATGTTCTCACCTGATCGACTGATTGCAGCCGACGATTTGCTAGAGCCAATCTATCAAACAGCTATTAAGTCATTGGAAGTCTATCACGAATATGGGTCAATTTCATCGACTTTACAATTTTTGATTGACTTCTATTCCTGGGGATTCGAAAGTCCTCCAGTTTCACTGATGGAAGATATTCCTCCCGATTTGAAATATAAAATGTTGAACTTTGCACTCAATACAGGGGAGCAGCTAGTTGCAAAGTTGTTGTCAGGCTTAATTTATTCTTTTACTACTGATTGTTGGCCGGATGCCAATGAGTTACTAGTGAAATTGATCGAACTGAGCACATTACAAGGCGGCTCTAAAATCTCGTTGACCTGGATTGATAAGTTTCTGATATCTTTGCCTCAGGGATCTGTGCATGACAAAGAGAGACTCAAGCTTTTGAGTACAATTGAGGTCGCCATAAATTCAAGAAGTTATAGAAAGGTCAGATCGAGTATTAGAGACTTCATTAGCTGGTACAGGAGAAAAAATATTGACAGACGTAATTGATAATTCACTGTATGGTTCATAATTTGGGTACCTCATGTCGTTTGCATAGAAACACAAACAGGTTTTCATGTTCCAGTTTCTGATATACAAAGAAGTTGTCACTGGAAACTCTCGATGCGAATTCTGGAAACATATTTTCATTCACCACACCATCTGAATCTGACAGCTCGGGAGAGTTTATGATTGGTTTTTAAAAACACAAATTCATTGGACTAGACAGGATGGTTATAGTTTTTTCACAGTCTGTAAGTGAAATGTGGCATGGATTGAATGGTAATTTAATAATTTTGGCGCCCTACAGCATCAAAAAACGGTTTTTGTTGATTTGCGGCAAAAAGGTGTATCAAAACTTTTTAGGCAAAAAATAAGTATGACAACATATAAAAGATGAAGTGACGTGAGCTACAATGCATCAACTAAAGAGGTCTTTGACAATAAGCTGGAAACGAATTTGATCACAAAATTGTACTGCGTTATTAGTGGATCAAAACTCTAAGTGACAAAAAAATCCAATACAAATTGTGCCTTGTTCAAAGTTTTGGCTTACCCAAAGGGATAAATCAGAGGCGAGCAGAAGATGGTACGCTAGAAAGAAAATTCTGAAGAACTGCATGCATATCAAATTGAATATGGGGAATTAGGGGCGAGAAGCTTATTAGAGATCTCTGCAAGTGAACCTGCTGCAGACCCTGGTTTCGAAATTACACCAATAAAAATTACATGTTCCTACGATGCCGATGCCATGTGGAAAAGCTTAACTGACCAATTAATTATTACAATTGTGAGACGGAAATATCCACAGAAGCATTTTATTGACTAAGGGCGGTGTGCGTGAGCTTGGAAGATAAGTTTGATTTTTGCTCCCATTGTCTGAAGGAAGAAGAAGGCTTCGCTCAAAACATTGCTGAAGCCAAATCTCAAGAGTAGAAAAAGCTCAGCAGGCGGACAACCGTTAATAAGCCCACAGAGACCAGAAAACTGATTACTCGATCAATTCTCCACACTGCATTAGCCGAAGCAGAATCGGGTTAAAATATGGTGCATGGCGCGTTTTCCAAGATGAGCACAATTGAATTTTTGGCGGTTTATGTTGTTTCGCTTACCTTTTGTTGTTTTGCTACGCATGATGCATCCATCATAGTAAGAAAAAGACGAAACTTGACCTTTTCAGGTAACAACAAGTAAGCAACTCTTCTATTTTGCATTGTGCGTTAACGAACTCGGGAATCCACACAAAAAGTTTGTTGAGCTAATAGAAGCTCAGAAAATACCAAAGTAGCAAAGGCCAAAGCAGCCAACCATATGCAAATGAAAGTAGAGATCTACCTATTTCCATATGGCTCGAATTCTAGAAGTTCAGGCTGGTCGCATATCTCTGCCGGGCTCTGCACAGAGAGCTTTTTGTACTCTTGCTCATGATCTGCCTGCGGCAGCTGCAGCAGACGGTGGCCAGAGCAAAAAAATCAGAAATTTTTCATGAGGATTCAAAAACAATGCATTGTTTCGAAAATTATTTAATACAGTAACCATTTCACTTATTGTCTGGAAAGGGAATATTGGAAAGCCTGTAGTCGGATGTCAGCCATTGTAAGATATATAATTTCAACAGTTCTAGAGATTAAAAGGAAAGAAGGCTGTATTTCAAATTCAAGAGGGGAAGTCAACCATTAACGTTTACCAGTTTTCATTTCTGGTCCTCAAGCTTTCATTCATATTTGAATCATTGCCCTCACATTAACTTCTCTGGAACATAAATAGATGCAATCGTCTTTTCCCAAAGCCATTTTTCCCATCCGCACAAGCTAAGAGTGATAACAATTGTATCATTGCATAACATATGACCATGAACATCGTCACCTCAACTAAGACCAAGACTACCGGTGTGGAAGTAGATTCAGCAGAATCTGGAAGTTTTCTAGATTTCAAAGAAGACTTTTTCAAAAGTCGATCGTTGTCTCTGAGCAATCCAAATACAATGCAGAATGTGACACAACACAACTATTCTCATTCGCTGTCGGATTCTAACTCTACTAAGTCTCCGACAAGTGGTTCCAGCAGAAGATTTTCGGGGTGCAGCAATTACAGTTTCAAGCATCATCATTGCACCCACTCTGATCATGGTTCCGTGACAAACGATCATGCCGAACAATCACAGTGCTTTTCTCCAGCAACAAGTATCTCCACACACACATACAGTTCTTCGACATCCTCCAGTCTACTTTCCTCGCCATTGCTTTCGAACATAACAGGTCCTTTTAACAGACTAGGGAAAAAGTTGAAAAAGAACTTGTCTTCTTCCATTTCAACGACTTTTTCCGTGGCAAGAAAGCCATCAGTGACTAGTCAGTCTGAGACGATATCGACTGAGATTCCCAATGCATCTTCGTTTTCGAGTCCTTCATCGAACAATGCTCCAATCACTCCTGCATCATCGGCTATCTCCTCTTGTATTCAATCCCCTGCTATGTCAATGCAATTCCCGCTTGGAACAGGAAAACATAAGAACATTTCAAGCCCATCAGCGAGTTCATTATCTCAATTTTACTCACCACAACAACAAGTTTACAAAGCTCAATCTATGCCTTTGTTGCATCAAATTACAGACATTTCTGATGAATATTTCAGTAAACAGAGACAACAAAAGACGTCAAAAACAAATGTTACCCATTTGCATATCAACACAAATATAAGACCTGCTTTTGCAAGTACTATCGAACAACACAGCACTGACTTCGATAGCTTGTACAGCTTAGAAGATCAGTATTCCTACGAAGAATGTCAAGGCTTGTCCAATAATATTCACGATACAATTAGTGATTGTGAAACTAAGTTTGAGTCTTCTGATTTGACTGGTGTTCTAGGCACACCGCTATTGTTACAAGACTCACACTGCGAAAGTGCAGGCTGGTCGCTGAAGGACGGTCTTCTGATAATTTCGGACAACGAGCATCACAGCTTGAACCCTGCATTATCTCAAAACACGGAAGAAGTGTTATCAGATGCAAAGAAAGTCACGACTGACGAACAAAGGCAGGACCTGGTAGCCGACTTAGTGGCTGCCGACGTTCTTGAAAGACTCGAAGTGGATTCTTAAACTACAACTTTGAATTTTGCTCGCTGTCTATGTCTCATGTTTTTTTACCGCTTTTAGAATTTTGCTTGTTCTTCGATCTTTACGGCTGCTCAAAGTTACGAATAGTTTGAGACAAAAGGTTGATATAGCTTTTTAATTAAGATAGTTGGCTCGCTGGTCGAGTTCAACTACCGAAGTTTTTGCGCCTATTAGAAAAAAAGAATATTTCGATTTTAAAGATCCAAGATCATATTTTTTATCAGCACTGTCTGGTTAATTTTAATTAAAATCAGATATCAACGTCGGTCAAGGCTCAATCCTGCGTGGTTTATAACTAACTGACAGATTTACTGAAAGAAAAAGAAACCTCGACTACCTGTTAGTATGGTCTACTGTCGTAGACATCTAAGTGATATGTCTAGCACTTCGTCGAATATGACTTTCAGCACAGGACCTGTTTTCCGGCTGAGTCTGGATCAAGACTGAGATCAAAATGCTTTTTCTGTGATTTGAATGTCTGAAATGTTCCAAGGTGAAAAAACCATTGCTTACAGCCCACAAGAAGCTCCTGAAAGGAGTAATGTAACGTCGTTCTGCCGCATTTGTATTGACAAATAAATAATTTGATGGTACAAAAAACTACCCAACTTGGAAATATTATTTCGAGAGAAATCCTTTTTCTTTTTCTTTTCAATAATATGGTGTTATTGTCAAGACTGCGAATAATTCAGCAGTGTTTTCAAAACCGATTGTATGCAGTGCACACAATTTGAGTGATCAGAGCGTAAAAGCATATAATACTCGCGCTAGTGAAATTTTTGTTTCTGCAATAACAAATATTTTGCGCAAAGGCTAGACTTTTGACTGCGTTGGCCAATAATAACAAGCTGCCACATTTAATTCCCCGTTCGTTGCCTATAGGTTTTATGAAGTCTGTCTAGCTGTTTTATTTTTGGGTGACATGGCCTGCATTAGGGCATATGAAGAGTAAATGCTGACATGAGCTAACCTTCTTTATTGCCTTGATCTCTCAGATAGGAAAGAGACAGCTTCGCATGCTTCACTCAAGCATAAGGATAGAGGAATGACAAGCTCTGTCTCTTATCGTTTGTAAAAATCTCAAAACATTTGAAAATCACAGATCAAAATATAATACTGTAATAATACGATTGTAGCCATTGGAGATTTTCGAACCAGCGCTGTTATTAAAAATTGTTAGCTTGAAGAATTTCTCGAAAAGCAGACATCGCTTTTCTGTTCTTTGAGTATTTGTCTCTCAAGCTTGCTTCAGTGTGTTGTCCTGCAGTTTCTGAAGGATTCCCAGATCGTTAAAAGGCCTGTGAATTTTGGAAGGTCGGAAGAGTGATATTCGAAGAATTTGAGTTTGATGTGTTAGTTGGCCCTATATTTTCACATGTTGCAATACGCTTCTAAATTTCCACTCTTCAAAAGGAGAGATAGTTGTGGCAAATTGCTATCATCACAGTGAGGAGCTGTTCGAACGTAGATAACAGTAAATGGTACCTTTTCACGGATTGATAGATACTTCAAACATGAGAATCTCACTCCCTTTTTCCGAAGTACAGTTTTTTGCCAAACGAGAGCATGAGCCGAATGTATTATCAAAGCTCGCTGTTATTCAGTCTATGTTTCGTTTCAGGGTCGTCCTGGACTCATCATCACTATCGGCAAACTAATGGCGGGGCAGCTTTATGCAGAATTTCGCTATATCTACAAATGCGCCACATAAAACTCCGATCAATCCACTAGCAAAAATCTCCTACAGCGCAGAATCCGCGGGGTAGCCCAGTCTCGCGGTGGCTAGTGCTAATTTTTTCGAATGATCCGATCAGCCGTCAAGTTGTCATACATCTTCTTGAGATGACCTCATACATAGACCATTACCTATTTCCTAACTTCTATTGCCTGAAGATACCATGCGTTGTCACGCCTCAGCCATCACTACTGTGTGCGTTGGATCAATTTAGCATCCCGAGGGGGCACCAGCCAGTCCAGCCAAACGCCCCACGGATGGAATAAACCGCTTCGGTATGATCTGGACCCCTGCCCAGTGAATGACCCTGTGTGCGTATCAGGTACTTTCCATCCTGATAGCATAAAAAGATAATTTGAAGTTTGTAAAAAGTGCGGTCGGCCGCCAACATTCATTACTTCCAAAGACTATCGATATATAAGCAAATCCCACCATCAATTGACGGCCTTCTGTATCGAAGAATATAAAACCGTTGAATTGGATGATTTATAGGCTACTCCTTTAATTATTTATCATCGATCACTACTAATACACGCATTGGTATCAATTTATTGATTATTTGCAGCTTCTCTGTTGCTATGTCTACGTTCGATCATCAAAAGCACCTTAAAAAACTACCAATCCCTCCTTTGGAGGACACAATCAACAAGTATTTGGAAGTTTTAAAACCACTTCAAACAGAGAACGAGCACACGGAATCCATTGAAAGTTGTGCTAATTTTTTGAAAAATAGTGGGCCAGTCTTACAACAACAGCTTCTAGAGTATGCAAGAACTAGGGA
Source organism: Ogataea ortonii (assembly GCA_030561785.1). Lineage (NCBI taxonomy): Eukaryota > Fungi > Ascomycota > Pichiomycetes > Pichiales > Pichiaceae > Ogataea > Ogataea ortonii. The sequence continues at coordinate 22,125 of JAKTYE010000063.1, read as the reverse complement.
CTCATATATTGAACAATTCTGGTTCGACTCCTATTTGAACTACGACTCCCCTGTTGTTTTGAATTTGAATCCATTTATAATGCTGGAGGATGATCCCACTCCCTTGAAGTCAACTCAAATCTCAAGGGCAGCCAGCTTAACCACATCAAGTCTGAGATTTGTTAGAGCCTTAAGAAAAAATGAATTGGCACCAGATAAATTCAAGGACGGAAGCGTTCTTGACATGGATCAATATCCAAAACTTTTTGGATCAAGTCGGATTCCAACACAAACTGGATGTGTTTTGCAAACAGATATACAGTCGACCCACATTATCATTTTGAGTAGGTCACAGTTCTATTGGTTTGATGTTTTAGATCAGAATAATGATCTGATCATGACCGAAAATGATATCAAACTAAACTTTCAAAGTATAATAAACGATTCAGAGGCAACATCTGTCAGTGATGTTGCAAAATCTAGCTTTGGTGTATTAACAACAGAGAATAGAAGAATTTGGGCAGTCTTGAGAGAAAAGATTTCGAAAGACGAAATCAATTATGACATATTAAAATTGGTTGACAGTGCACTATTTATTGTGGTGCTAGATCATGTTCAGGTTGGGGAAGATCTTACACGTATGGCAAAGAACTTTCTGTGTGGAGAGTCTAAGCTGGAAAGTGGAGTTCAAGTGGGAACTTGCACAAATCGATGGTACGATAAATTACAGCTTATTGTCACCAAAGATGCCAAAGTAGGAATCAATTTTGAACATACAGGGGTTGATGGCCACACTGTTTTGAGATTTGCTTCAGATATTTATACTGACTCTATTCTGAGATTTGCCAAAAGCATAAACGATAATTCTCCATCACTCTGGAAGTCAACATCACCTGATCCTTCAACAAGAGATCCATCAACTTTTGGAAACGTGATGATTTCACCTCGTAAGCTTGAATGGAATTTGACGAATGAATTATCTTTGGCTTTGAGATTTGGGGAAACAAGATTGAGCGATTTGATCCATCAAAATGAATTTTCAACTTTGGAGTTCAAAACTTATGGTATGGAGAGAATCAAGAAAATGGGCATGTCACCGGATGCGTTTGTCCAAATGAGTTTTCAGCTCGCTTATTATGCATTATATGGTAAGATTGAATCAACTTATGAGCCTGCCATGACTAAAATGTTCCTGCATGGAAGAACGGAGGCAGTAAGAACTGTTTCGTTACTGTCAAACGAATTTGTCACTAAGTTTCTAGATGATCATGTCTCTCCGAAAGAAAAAGTGCAGATTTTGAAGGACGCATGTGCTGCTCACTCATCCAGAACAAAAGAGTGTTCAAAAGGTCTAGGACAAGACAGACATCTTTATGCATTATTCTGTATCTGGAAACGATATTTCAGTGAGGCTACCTTTTTAGACGATGTTGATTCCGATGATGCCACTACAATCAATCTGAATAACATATCTTGTGCATTGAAAAATGCTTCTGACCTTCGTGAAATTCCTCCAATTTTTGCGGATGCTGGTTGGGATAAGCTGAATAACACAATAATTTCTACCTCAAACTGTGGTAACCCATCTTTAAAATTGTTTGGATTTGGTCCCGTTTCTCCCAATGGCTTTGGTTTGGGGTACATCATTAAAGACAACTCAATAACTATATGCGCATCTTCTAAACATCGCCAAACAAAAAGATTCATGGATACACTTAACAGCTCCCTTGTTGAGATTGAACGTGTTTTTGTTGACTCTTTGAAGCCAGAAGTGAGAGAAAACCAAGAATCAATAACAGATAAAATTCCAGGGCTCTCTGGGGAAGATATTGAAGATAGGCTGCAAGAGCTCAAACTCAAGAGAGGAAGATCACAGATTATTAGACTACTAGGGGGATATGATTCATTCGAAATTGATTCAAACTCAGATTTCATCAAATCCAGAGAGCATTCTCCCGAACCCCCATTCTCAAGACACAGCTCGAAGGTGTTCACGAATAGAGAGATTGGTAAGAAGCTGAGGTTGGCAGAATATTAGGAGCTGGTCCACCTTTGAAAATATCGAAATATACCTATTTAATTAAAGTTATTACCTAAAGAGAGAACTGCGTAATCGAAAAAAAAGAAAGCAAAAAAAAAGCAAGACTAGAATAGCAGGTTTAAATTAGGATGAATAACACTATTCAACTAATCTAACATTGAGACCAATGTATTCTTTAACTTGAAATGAGTCTTTTCAAAAATCACCCCGATTTTCCCATTCTGCTAGCAAAGAATTTACCTTATGATATCAAAGCTGGTGAATTGTATGATACTTTTGGCCAGTTTGGAAGCATTCATCAGGTAAGACTGGGTGAAGGCGAATTGAAAGGACAAGCTTTGATTATATACAAAAACTTCAAGAGCTGTCAGTTGGCATTGGATAAACTAAAAGGTTTCAACTTGAATGGCAGGTACATTGTTTGTTCACGATATCAAATAGAAAGATCGGTCGTCACTGACCTTAGAAATAAGCTGAGTGATCCTGAAAGTGCTGGTACAATTTGAAACTTACAGTTTGAAAAATCATATTGGAAACAGCTTGTCAAGTTGTTATGATCTCATCTTTGGTATGATGTGCTCTTTTCCTTATAATATAGATGTCCGGAAATTCAATGAACATTGTTGTTCGCTCGCATATGTCTGATCTCGTATGAGATTGGAAATTTAATCCAAACGGAAACCCCATTTTGTTGGGTTTGGAATGAATGCTAGAATTATTCCACTTTTCCATATGATCAACAAAACTAAATTCTCTGAAGTCTGCGCTCAAGAATATGTGATTCGAAGACACAAGGCAACTGCTTGAGCAAAGTGTTATCTGCACGATCCTATGCCTAATGATTCCATTTTCACACTCCTCATCACTGACACAATGCAGTAGACCATCCTATTTCGGACCTTCTCTGTTATACGTTCTTGCTCATATAAAGAGCTTTCTCGCTACGATTATAAGTACTGACTACAATTGACATATAACAGCGGTGGTCCTCTTCTATGCCTCTCCCGTATAGTTGTGTATATAAGAGTGAGGTACCGTTTTCCGAGGAGTTGCTACTTCAAAATTAAATGCGTTGCAAGATGAATAATAGCTTTGCAAATCAATGCAAAAGTGCGATAATATTCCAAATAAGCCTTTACAAGTTCATGTTCAACGACAGAGAGAATTTTGTTTCTCAGATCATGTAGGAAACACAACGTGGTCTCTGAAGAAGACAGTAACCTTTTCCAAAATAAGAGCGTTTATGTTCAAAACAAAACAACAGTGAGATGCTCCGATTTCGAGCGCGAATTGTCCAGATACATATCATAATTACATTTTGCTGGTTAAATTCACCACTGACAAAAAATATGAAAAAAAAGAGGTTTAACCTAATTGAAAGAATTATCCAGTACAATGAGAAGTTTTTCTTCAAAAGATTGACATTGAAAACCGTTCTAGTTGTTTTAACGATTAAAAACTTGTTTTTTTTGATTCACTAAAACTATAGAAGTTTTCATGGTGGATTCGGATGATAATGATTTCGGGGATTCCCAAAAGGTTCTATACGAGTTGAGTCCACTCAAAAGTGAGCTCGAGTGCATCATCGACAACACCGAGATGTTATACTATCAAGAAGGGGTATCTACCTCTGAATCAGCCATTCCTTTTGTGCGATTAATGAACGGAAATGAGCCTATCGAAAATATGGAGAGAAGATACGAGCTATTCATCACCAATTGGTCCAAACAGCTGACAATCATTAATGAAATTTTGAATTACAACGATAAAGACCTTTTTAAGGATTTGGAAAGTTTCTTGTTCAAAGAAAGTAGTGGTACTTTTCTTGTTAATGAAAATAAATCCAGAAGGTTGAGAACGGTATTTTTGAATCTTGGCTCGAACATTTCCAATCATCAACGGTTGTTAGATCAAATATCAAGCTATTTGAATGAAGAAAAAAAAGAGGTTATTGCTGCTAGGCTTAATTGCAAGATATGCACATCCGTCGGTTTGGCATTGAGGTTTATCTCTTCCAAGATTTTAGAGAAGACAGACATATCATCGAATGTTCGGCAATCCTCTGACACTGTATCTTCTGACTACGAAGGGGACAATTTAATGGAAGAACACAATGAAGTTGAAAACAGACAACATCCTCAGCTAAAGGCTTTTGATTTTATTGAAATGGTTGATATACTTCAAAGGTGCAAAAGAAAACTGATCGTGCTGATTGAGGATGCTGACTCTTTTCCAACTGCAATTTTGACTCCTGTTATCAAAGTGTTATGGAGTTGCAACCGACAATTCAAATCTTCACTTATAAACTTGGTGATTGGGATTTCGACACCCTTTGTGATTTTCAGGGATAAACTTCCCAAATTAACTATCAAATACTTGCAAATCAAAAGCTTTCAAATTGATAATTCTAACGAATCTATTGGTGAGATAATGGAAAACTCATTGCTCAATATCAATGACACATATGACTCTTTGATTTTTGAACCTCGACTGGTTTTACACTTTTTGAAAATGAAATCGAGAATGAGCATTGTGCAATTCGTGAACAGCATGAAACTTTTATACATGGATCATTATTTCAACCAGCCTTTGTCTATCATGTGGACAAATGACTTTAGCAAAGTTAAACTCAACTCGCATTACTTCGAAATTTTCAAAAAGCTACCTTCTCTGAGACAATTGGAAGTTCAAATGGCTTCAAAGTCACTTGGTTCCACCTTAACATCACCCTACCAGGAAATTGAGAGGTTTTACAAAGGAGTTCTAACCGATAACAAGGAACTCATTGCACAATTTTTACGAAGCAATCTGAATCGGCTCATTAATTGGCGATTCAATCTCAAAAACTTGATTGACTTTTTGAACTTCACCCAAGAGTACTTCCTCGATACTAAATTATGGTTCAATAACCTCGACTTGTTCCAATTTTTATTCGAAAACTTCGACTATAAAAACTCTGTCACTGATTTGGGCCCCCAGTTTCTTAAACCCCTCTGGAATGCTGTCAAAAACAGTGATATTCATGCAATCAACACTTTTTTGAAAACTGTCTTGGAAGATGAGGACTTCGTCGCAATATTCGAAAATTCTGAAATTAAACTTCTGGAATCAAAATCACATGTTGGTTCATTAATGAGTGAGCTTGAGCGTTTAATCACATCGCAATTACAGGACTTAAACCTAGATAATATTCCTTTCAGAGAAATCTGTTGTGTGCAGTCTAGTACAAAGCAGCTGCTTGAAAATTCATTCGCTCCAGAATTGCGTGAGAAGACTGTGGAGTCATTGTTGAACTCTAAATTGTATCTATTCAATTCAATTCACTCCAATTTGAATCTTCTTAGCGCTAGGGATATCAACTTGAAGCTTTACAAAATATTTGAGCCTTCTGTAATTGAGCTATACAAAATTTACAGAGAAGCTGGGGTTGTTATGAATACTTTTGACCTGTACCAGGTATTTAGAGACTCTTTGCATAAGGATCAACTGGTGGGGCTTTTGATGCAAAAAGTAGAATCTTTCAAGTGCGTTGATGATCCTGAATTCCCGGAGAACTTAAAATCTTTGGAACTGATAAGACAAGGGGACGAATTAGAATGGCAAAAGTTGACTTTGAGTTGGTTTTTCAGGAGTTTGGTCGAGTTAGAAACATTTGGATTTGTCAAGGAAGGTAAAAATAAATCGGAAACTGTTGAAAAACTGGTATGGAAAGAATTATAGGAACAATGATCAAAATCTCTCTCAATCGATTTTTTTGATTCTCGCTCAAGTACCCTGCTCAACTCAGTTCAAATGAGCTTTTGTGAACATCGGGACCAAATGCTATCGTGATCATAATAACATTCAGTTAAAGTACAAAGAAGTTCTTTGGACGTTTCTTATCAGGTCTTTCTCTCTTTCCAACACATTGCTGGAGTTCTGCGTATTATTTTCAAAAATGTCCTCGAGATCATCATGGAATAGGCTGTCATGCATGTTTATTGGAATAATGTCATGGTGCGAGGTCAGATCTTGATCAAGAGAAAATGTGTTTCGAGCTATTCTCTCGGCGGACGGACTTGAAGTCTCAAGCGACAGAGTATCGGTGTAATCCATTCGAGTGCCAACCAGAATGAAGCCTGCATTCTCATTGATTTCAACTCTTGTGGTGTCTATGTGATCTCTAGCATCCACAAAACTGGAATCTGTTGTGGTTGCCACATCCGCTGCGAAATATTGGTCATGTTCTTTATAGTCATTTGAATCGTTCAGAAAGCCGTTCAGCTTTTGCCTATCTTTGAATGAAGCACTTTTCTTCAATTTGGCATCCACTTTTGGATCTAGACTAGTATGAGTATTGCGGTCGTTAGTTTTCGAAATTCCAATTGCATTGCTATCGGTGACAAATTCACTGTCGAGAGAGAGGGACTTGAGTGCATTTGTGTAATCGTCAAAAGCTGCATCAAGAAGCTTAATCGGGTCACTAAACTCCAAATCCAAATCATTCAATACTATGTTGGAATCCAATGTCAGATCTAAATCATCTTCAAAGAAATCCTTTTCTATCCTTTCTGTGTCGTCAAATTCATTGTTGTCTTCGCTAAACGTGCTTCCTTGCTTACCTTCTGAAGGGCTTACCTTCGAAGTCAACCTTAAGTTTTCTTTGTTTTCACAAACTAAACTCTCCGGATTAATCTCACCATCTTCAGTAATCTGACCCAGTTTCTGGATTTCACCAAGGTCCAGCAAAATCAACTGTCTTCTATTTGCGGAAAACATTGGCTGCGAGAATGATGTATCTGTCTCTATGATCACCGAGTTTCTGTTGTTCTCTTTTCTCAGAATCTCGTCTTTTTGAGCTTGAAAGGGATTTTTGCCGTTTTGCATACTGTTTGTGTCGTTCGGTTTGCTTGAAAAGGTTTTGTTGTCAGGTTTTGAGGAAACAGAGGAAAAGGTGAGTTGACTAGTATCCAATCTCACGTGTTTCTGGTCCCTTGACTTTGATGGATTGCTCGATGATGATGATCCTTTGAGAGAGCCCCATAGTGATCTTTTGGAGCTGTCACTCCTCCTCATGCTGGTGGTTGGTGCGGTGTTCCGCTTCAGTATTTCCGTCCTGGCAATGAGTGATACCAAGCTGAAACTTGCTTTCTAACAATCGCTAACAATAAGATCCAAATGAACACACAAGCACACTAGCTCGAAGCATGCCAAATGGTCGATTAGCTTTCTGTTCAAGTAGTCACGGTTACTGGCAACCCTCCGATTACAAGCTTCTTGGTCAAGTTCTGGGCCCCATACAGATGTTGCGCTGTATTTCACCGCCACAAGTGCCACAAGTTAGTTGAAAAACCTGCAAAAGGCAATTTTTGGAGTGAATTTTGACGCGTCTTGCTTATTCAAAGCATACCATGTGCATGGATAGGAGCAGAGACCGAGAATAGATAAAGGAATCAGAAATAATGTTCAAAGCCGAAGATGGAAAGATCAACGAATATGGTGGAGCTGGAAGCGAAGAACAACTTCAACTTTGTACCAGCTTGTTAACCAGCAAGCTGTTATCCAAAGTAGTGTATAGTTTTTGTATAATTTTTGCTGCAACTGCTGAAAGAAAAAGCAGTTTGATTTTCTCGCGGCTTTAGCTTGCCTCCTTTAGGTTCGTGGAAGACTTACAGCGCGTCTTGCTCGCATTCGGAAGATCTCGGTGCCAGAGTGCAGTCCAAATGCAAACTAATTCTGTTGACATCAGCCTCTTACTTTGATGCGGCTGTGCAGCGGGAGATAGTGTTCACCTGTGGTGAGTTAGATGTGTGAAGATATACACCATACTGTATTTAATGGAGTAACAAAAGAGATTTCATAACGGAAAAAAACAAAAATTTAATTAAGTAGCCGTATATGAGAGAAATGAAATATTTATATGAAAGTTTGAAGATTTTAACTTGACAGTCAATTCAAGTCACTCGAACCTGACAACATTTTTGAATCCCGCCTCTGCTTCAAAGATATATTCGTGTTTCGTCAGCATCGATCTATGGGCCAGGATCAAATGATGTGCCAAGATCAAATTAATGAAAGTATGAGCCAAAAATGTGTTAGAAGTCAACAGAAGAATTTTTTGTGAATCAACTGGAAAGTCGTACAAGAATTTTTGATCGGAACAGAAAGCCAGCTTTTCTTTTCCGTCTTTCCTCCCGACGTCCAAAAAAGATTATCAAAGATTCACATCTAAAACCAAACCCACGTCATCCACATCAGAGCTGGCTAAATCCTTCAGGAATGGCAGCAGGTCGGTAAGTTCGCAATCATGAGTATCACTGAACCAGCTGGATATTGGCACAGAATGCTGTGGATGAAAAATGTAAGAGGCAGGTGAATTATCAATAATGATCAAATCTTTCAAAGGTCTGCCCATTTGAGACAAATTTTTGATGTAGTTTCCTTGGTAATTATAACAACTTTCTCTGAACAGCCTATGATGCACAGAATTATGGAGGTCAAGAATATCTAGCAAAGGATCGCCATATCTGGAGACAGAGGCAGTGAAGACAACAACTTCATATAGTTCTCCGCATTTTTTTAGAAACTCATCAACCCCTGGTCTTTTGATCACATAAACATTGTGTATCTGATTTTCAATTTCCACTGGTATGACAAAATCTGAATGGCGGATGTATTTGAAAGATGAATGAACAAGAGTTTCGTCGAGATCCAAAACAAGACACTTCTTTCCCTTCAGATTTGGAGGTGGAGGATCAAGCAACCACCCAGATGAGGCGACCGCTTGGTCGGCCTGTATTTTAGTCAAATCCAGCTCTTCAAATTGATCTTCATCCATTTCATCGTCCTGGAACAATCCATCTCCAGATTCGTTGTCTACTTGATCCTCCTTATTCACTTGAGTCGTGACGGTGTTATCTATAGAAGAGTCCAGAGCTCTTGGGATTGTCTGCTGTTGAAGAAGTTGCGTGTGATTTTCTTTCTCCGTTTGGTGTCGTGTCTCTAGTTGTTGCGGGTCCTGAGCAACGTTTATGGTCTCGTCGTCTTTTGAACTATCAGTGGAGTCTTTTAGATCAGTAATTTCGGTCACAGTGGCAGCTTTTATAGCCGCGTGGTCAATAGCAGCTGTGTCAGACATGTCTTTGGGTTTTGCCTGATTGGATCCAGCAAATTTTTGAGATTGAGTCTTCCGATTCTCCTTCTTCAGCCCACCTTGTGACTTCGTGCCTCTAGTTTCCGATGAAGGAGGAGGGGTCGACTGGGCTTTTGACTCTCTATTATTCAACAAATCTTCCAGACTTGAGTGAGCTTTGATTAGCTGCGGATGGTGGGAGGTAATGGAGGACTCTTGTCTATCGTTATCCCCAGTCTCGAAACAACAAAAAAGTGATGAAAAAAATGACATAATAACAGCAATTTCGATGCAGTAATTAATCAATCAATAGGATGACCAACAAGACCGAATTTGACAATCAGCTAAACTTTTTCTTGACTTGTTCTTGAAAAGGCACAGTCACGAATACCAACTTGTTTCTTTGTATGAATACAAAGATAACGCCGTCAACAATCGATTTTCCCGAACAAAAATGTAATTCAAATGGTTGGAGTGTATGTTGCGAATCTTCCGTAATCAGGTGAGTATAAACACCAGATATGTTGCAAATAAGATATCAAAATAACGATATCTTCTTCTGTGATTATCCGGTTGTGAGAACAAAATGCCTTTTGTAATAAAAATGAATTCCAATTCAAATAGAAAATCAACAGTTCCAGGCAGTCCTAATGTGGAAGGAAACTTTTGGAATAAACAAAAAAACGATAAGTGATATGGTATACGAATATCACTGATGTTCAATGAAACGTATCGCAGCTCCGTCTAGTCGTCTCAACTATTCCTATGAGGTGATGAGAAATGAGTTCAATTAGTCAAAACGCTTCCCTTCCTTATTTTTATGAGTCCAAGATCCTAGAATCTTATTCCAATAGTGGTCGGAATGAAGCTGCTAAGATCGTAACAAGAAGCTGACTCCTGTGGTAACAAAAATACAAAACAAGTGAATGCTTCAAATATGTGTCGGGTGCTTTATTCCGAAAAAAAACACCGCTTTCTGACCCAAGATGTAACCTAACCACAGATCAGGTGGCCAACGATCAACAGCAACAGCTTATATTGACCAAATTCACTCGTTATGCTAACTCTTTGTGTTGACTGCTATCAAGAAAATTCAAATTACAGATAGATGATCATTTCTCATAAATTGTATTCAGTATTTTTTTGACCATGGGAATTTTTGCTAATTATCAGGAAAATTTGAGACAGAAACTTACCGCGCTGCCTTACGTATGAGCATTCGCACAGATCTTTTTAGCAACAAAGTACATTTTGCTGTCTAAAGAATATATGAGATCTCGCGAACAGACGAAGGGGGAAGTCTAGAAAAGTTACCCGTCTATGAGGATTTGGTGAAACTCGGGTTGAGTTACTCAATAATAAGGAAGATACATGAAAGAACAAGTTCGAGGATAAAGAGAAGTCTTCAGGAACGGAACGAACCTTTGATCCGACCTAGTTCATGATACTTAGACTACCTCTTATTATCTAATTCTCTGTTTTCTGGACCATCATTTTGACAGATCGCTGGTTACCCTCCTTAAATTTTGTTCCCCTAATTTTTCGTAAGCGAAAAATAGAGAGTCTAGTTTGTTCCAGAATCTCAAACTAAATTACCAATTTTTTGTCGATCAGCTGTCAGCTGTCGCGCGATAAGACGTGGCCGAGAAAAAAGTTTGAATAGACTGGGGCGCTCGCCCGGGGAGGTAACGGACCCAGCGGAGAAAAACTTCTTTGTCAGCCTCGTTAGTTGTGGAGCATCCCGTCACAGTTGATTTCTAATACTGCCGAATGTTTTATAAAAAAGGCGTTGGAATTTTCACTTATAAATAAATCAACGTTTTTCTTACACCTGTTTGTTGTAGATGTTTATTTTTTTGTTCTTACTTGCTTTAGTCTTTCTAATAAACAAACTGCTACTCAGTTCTACTCAAAGAACATCCATTAATTCAAAGAATACTCTAGACTACAACTCAGATTCAAACACAATGGTCACCGTTATTCACAGTAGTGCAGAATTCTCCAAGGTTACATCAGCTCAAAACTTGGTTGTCGTGGACTTCTTTGCTACATGGTGTGGTCCTTGTAAGATGATTGCTCCTTTGCTTGAAAAGTTTTCTCAAGAGTACTCATCCGTTGAGTTTTACAAAGTTGATGTTGACGAACTTCCTGATGTTGCTTCTTCAAATAGCGTCACCTCCATGCCAACCCTATTGTTCTTCAAAGGTGGGGAAGTCGTTGGTAAGGTTATCGGTGCCAACCCTGCTGCTATTAAGCAAAATCTTACTCAATTAGCATAGATTTCTTTTCGTCAGTTCAAACCGAATGACTGGTTTTTTTGCACTGTGTATTGAGAATATTATTAATGTCTAGTTTCCATTATAATGTCGATATGATCCACAGCTCAGTTATTCCTTCGACGAGCCCACCGACAGTCACTGAGCTCATCAGAGCACGTTTTGGGAGCATCATAGTGTAATTGTTTACTTTGTCCGATAATAATGGCGAGAAATTCAATCTAACATAGCTCAAGTATGTTATATAAAAAATAAATGCCAAATTGACATTTGACAAGACTGTGAAAATCAACAAAATCTGTGGAAGCTTTATATATATCATTGTTGAATTGTAATCAGGATCTCTATGAAGTCCGTCATGAAATGATATATCACGTCAATGACAAATTTAACCAAAAACCTCTGAGAATAAAGTGTCTAAGTCAAACTCTTTAGCCCAGTCCTTGACAATTACCGTATTTTCCACCTTTAAGGATGTGCCAGAGCCAATAGCTTGATCTTCGACCTCATTTTGAGCCTTAGAAGAGTTAGGAAGAGAATAGCCCAGAATTTTACCATCTCGCCAATCGTTCAACACCGTGAGTCCCGCGGCCTGTAAATTAGGAACACCACCCTTGCCAAGCTTTCCCTGTTTCCTGGCAATATGAATCAAAATTTGCTTAGTAAAGTCATTGATATCAAACGAGGGTAAAGCAGGAAGATGGTAAAGGTTCATGAAGCTTTCGGCCATGTCATCAGACCTTGCCAGTCTCTTGACCAGAAGGGTAACAGCTGGTATCGGATCATTAATTTGCTTTGGTGGTAACGCATTCAGCAAGACTAATTCTGCCTCGTGAGAAGATCTTGAGTTCTTTTTGGCGTCGGGGAAGACAATACCTGGAGAATCAAGGATCTTCAATTTATTGTCAACTTTGACCTCTCTTAAAGACGTGGTAACCCCTGCTTGATTACCAACAGGGCACACTTTAGAGAAGCCACCATGTCTCGATGTGAGAGCATTAATGATTGAAGATTTGCCAACGTTTGGATATCCAATTATGCCAACTACCAGTGCTCGTTTCAAATTGGTTTTCTGTGAATAGGATTTAAGAGCTTGCAGAAGAGATGATGCAGTTGCTGATTGAGTCAACTTCTTGTTGAAAGAATGAACATTCGTAGCTCCAGTAGATGCCTTCAGCGGTATTGTGGGGAAAGAAGTTTGCAAAAAACTGAGCCACTTTTTTAGAACGTTATCGGGAACTAAGTCAATTTTGTTTAGAATCAAAATCAATCGTTTATTTGGGCTTTGAAGAATAGCCTCCTCAATCTTTCTAGATCGGGTACCTTCTGGATCTCTCGCATCCAAAACGTAAAGAATGACATCAGCTGCATCGACCACTGTCTTGAATATCTTGTCGTATTGTTTTCTAGATCTCTCCTGTTCCGAAACACTATTCTCTTCTTCACTAGCCATAATCTGATAATCGACAACTTCTAAATTCTGATCTTCCTCATCCACTATATTATGAGCTTCGGTTTTGCCATTGTAGGTTTTTGTAGCTTTTTGTGCAGATTCTAGAAGCGCAGTGAGACTATCCCCATCAGGGTCTGATTTCTCATCTTCATCCATGTCGCCATCACCTTCAGATTGATTTTGAACTGCTTTGAGTTTTTTCGATTCGTCTCTCGTCTCCTGCTGCAACCTCCTTGTTTCTTCTATTTGGGTAACGATTCTGTCTCTATAAGGAAAACTAGCTGGTATTCCTAAGTCTTTTTTGTATTTGGATCTCCAAGTTATATCTTTTTTGGCTTTCTTTTTCTCCTTCCTTTGATGAGCAGCTGCCTTCTTTTTGATCCCTTCCCGCATGCGGGTTGTGACCCTTTTCGATGTAGGCTTTCTGACTCTCATCTTTTAATGCACCTAGTCTTCAAGAGCTCTGGGGCCAAACTAGTTGCAGTATATCTGTGATCCTAGTGTGACAGCTGGAAAGACTGACACTACAATAGGAAGGATACATGCTTTTTTTACATGTGTGAAAAAATTTTGAGCCAAAAAATTTTTTTTTTAATTAGTAGCCTCGAAATCACAATCAACTTCTAAAAAGTTTATGGAATAGTAGATCGGTGTGGGGCAATAGATGCACTGACAATCAGTTGGTCAAAACAGCGCTTACTCGTTGTTTTTTCCCTTGAAAAATACTTTCAAATCAGACTGAGAAGTTCCCATTATGTTCAAAGATTGAGAAGACGGTACACCGTGCCGAGTTGGAGAGCTAGCTCTGTTCATGTATTTTGTATACTTTTTTCCCATAAAATCAAAATTTGTGACAGAGTTTGTTTTTCCTTCAGTGGTGAGATGACCCAATGATAAACTACGAGGTGGTAGTGAGTTGGCTGAAACTGATCGAGAAAAATTTGGGAAATAACTATCCTGTTGCGCACTTACATCCTGTAAGTTGATCGTTGATCTGGTTCTCAAGTTGGTGGAGTCACTCATTGTTGCAGGTGCAACTGTGGAAGAATTCCGGCCCTCTTCTAATTCGTAATGTATGTGATCTTCGTCGTATGTTTCATTTATTCCAGTCAAGCGAGAATACGAAAGATCTTGAAGTTGACTGAAAAATCTAGTGAAAATTTGCTGGACTTTCAAAATGACACCATTAAAACCAGCAGCGTTCCAACCTTTGGTTTTCAAAAAGTTGACGCTTGACTTTTTTCTAACGAAAAAAACGAAGGCCAACGAGCCAAATAAAAAAAAGGAGAATAGAGCAACAAAGAAGTTCTGAGACAAGTAATCCTTATCTTCGACTGTTATTGAGTTGTCCTGAAAAGACTGTTGGATTGAGGAGGTGGATCCAGCCTCACTCGGAGTGATGCCCACTTCAACATTATCTCGACTAGGAACTTGAGAAGAAGCGTAAAGGAGAATTTTTCCTAATGTCCATGACAACTCTGCTCCGTTGATTAAATTAGCACTTTGAAAAGGTATGTGCTCTTTGTCTTGTTTGTTGAGTTCATCTATTTCGCTTTGACTCAAAGTCTCGGTTTCAATTCCGATTCTCGGAAGTTCAAACCCGTCGTGTAGAACGTTGACAATCCAGCTGGCCTTGAAACATGAATCCCTTAATATTGGCTCTGCAATTGTGGTTCCATAATGGCCTTTTTTAAAGTTACTTTCAACTTGCGTCCATTCCAGCTCACAAAACTCTTTCAGGCGCTCTTCAAACTTGATGAAATTATACTCTCCGCCCATGTGGAAAACGTCATTCGCAGTGTACCAGTACTCACTCACACCAACAAACTTATCTCTTTTGAAATCAATAGTCGGAGCATGAACTCCATTAAACAAGCAAGGGGAATCCTTGCAGGGTAAATGTTTGAGCAAGAGAGGGTAGATATGCTTTAAACACATCTTGTAATCTCCTGAACCAGTTATCTGGTAAACTATATCATTGAATTCTTGCTCTATCACCATCCCTTTGGGAGAACATGGATCAAAAAGATCATACTTGGAATCCCCATCGGTATCATAATTCACCCCCTCAAGTAATAACTGTATCAGACTTTTTAAATGTCTTTCTCTTGCTTTGTTTGCACCAAAACCTAACCATGTTGAGACAAAAACAAACCAGTCCTGAGTTTCTCCATTCAAATTTCTGAGTTTCACGTTATACATATCATCTTTATGTTTTTGTAAGTCTTCCTGTCCCGATGGGACAAATGCTATCTGGGTAGAAGCACCTCCCATATCCATAAAGCCATAAGAGTCGTGGCTACCCATTGGCAATTTTGAATCATAATTGTTCAATTTACCTTTAAGGTAGTTCAATCCAATCCAACCATATAACCCTTCCAGTTCGCCGTCAATGACTTGTATATGTTCGGAACAATCAGAAATTAAAAAGTTGCTGTTTTTTTTCAATGAATTACAAACCTCCCAAAGAATCTTATTCCTGGGCTCTTCAGCAAGTAATCTCATTCCCGCAGTGGCTTGAACAAAAATTGGGGTATTCGGTCTACTTGATGAGGGCACAATCTTTTCTGCGTGGTCTATCAAGTGGCGAAAATGATCTTCCCACACGTCATCCGGATTTGAAGCAAATGTCGAAAGCCCAGGTGTTATCTTGTAGGACCAGTTCTCTTCTTGAACAATTTGTGGTACTGACCTCAGACTATCCACATCTTGTGTATTCTTTTGGTAATGACTAGGCTCTCTCCATCTGTAAATTTGTATTCTTGACCCAGAAGAACCAGAATCGACAACTATTCCGTAGTTCTCAAACGAGCTCATGTTCCTTGTTAGATACAGCTGCGTAGCAGTTGAACCAAATACGTTGAACTAATCACAATCTTTTGTGCTCAGAAATCGTCGTTTGAAGTCGAGCAACGGACATCAACACTAATTATTTTCCGTCTGTTGTAATGTAGTTAAAGAGTTTTTTATATTTTTAAGCATCGCGTTTACTCAAGTGATATAGATAATGCAGGGCTTCGAAGACGCGCAAGTGAAAAATCACAGTACCATGTTTGATCTATATGTGCAACAAAAGAACAATTTAATCGAGAACAAAATTCCACAGTCCATCACCCAAGTAATGAATCAGTTCAACACCAATGTCCTTGTTGATTTTCTTGATGTCATCAGTACTCATTAACAATTTGCCAATGGCTAATGCATGAGTTTTCCCTTCAGCATAGACTGTCACTGTCGTACCCTGTGGAAGGGATTCTTCTGGCAGACTAGCACCTTTTGAGGTTAAGCCGGGGCACATTATATTGGCTCCTGATAAAACGAACTTGATTGCTCCTCTGTCCACTCGCACAGAAGGAAAACAAGATGGATATTTGTGGACGAGTCTCAACGTTGGCAGCAATTCATCAAATTTTTGGTAAAACAAGACTTCGTTGTCAACTATGTACAGCTGAATTTTGTCTTCACACTTGTAAAGCATCACATTCGACTTTTTGGGCACAATCTCGTCTACTATGTGTTCAAAACCAGGGTACTGTTCCACAAATTTCATTTTTAGCCCACGTTGCATTGACGACTTTACATTTGAGCGTGTGTGAACATCTTCATCGCTGAATTTTCTAAACATCTCAACGTTTTAAGCCTCTCGTCCCTTGACTCTTATGAGCTATAAGTTAGTTTTCTTTTCATGGATCGAGATGAAGCAAAAGGCCTCACTCACAAAAATTTCAGTTAACAACATTCAAAGGTAAATTTTCCCAAAAGAATGGTGCAAGGTTGTCTGTTAGTTTCCGTTTTCACCGTTATCCGCTTCCTCAAACCTTCGAGCTAACGGCACGATCGTATTTTTTCACGTGGCTCAAATGGAAAACTCCCTGCAGTCGCTTTCTTTTTGCAGGGCCTTTTTAAGATAAAATGCCTAAGTGAACGGATCCGTCAAAGCTCATGTGTCCATTTTGAACCCAACACAAAATTTGCTCTCAAGCAGATTTGAAAGAAGTAAAGTCTTCATTACTAATCTCTATCTGGCATTTGATGCATTCAAAATTTATCCAGTACAATTTGAAGTCACCCAGCCTACAAGTGTGGATCGTAACTCATCGACAATTTCCCGTACCTTTGCTGAGAACATGATCATGCGCGTCTGGCTGCGCGCGCGCACAACCAAAAATTCCATGTTAGCTCAAACAAATTTTATTATTATAGAAAAAGCTGGGAAAAATTTAGGTAGTTGCACTACAGCCAGGTAGCTTTTTAAACAGAAAAGTTTTTTTATACTTTCAAAGTTATCATCACTATCTTTGGGTAACTGATTCATTCAGCTTTTTCGTGCTTATAAAGGCTATCTCAGCGTTCCAGTAAACATCAGTCTGCTGATACTGTTTGCAAGCGCGAGGGTTCTGAACCAGTCTTACACAGCATCAAAACTACTTGCCAACGCATATTTCCATTTCACATTTTTGAAAAGCATAGTGTGAGGCTATTTGACCTTCAAAGCTCCAACCACGGAAACCTGCAAAGTGAAGAAAAGTTTCTTGAACATTTGTGCTATAAATTAAAATAAAAAGGCTTGGTCACATCAAGTTCAACGAACAACAAACTTTATCTGTTATATCAACATCATTTATCCCTGGGTAAATAAATTAATCAGGTGATCCCAACTGTACACTGCAATCAATTCATCATGAACAGTTCACCATACAGAGGCATAACATCGGCTCCCACTTCGAACTCTCCAAAGTTCAAAAGATTGTCGATTGCCATTGGTTTAATTCTTGGATTTATCCTTTTCAAATTCTCTACCAACTGGTCTATGAATGCAGAAGAGAAGATAATCACAGAAGCGATGAACAATTTTTATAGGTTGAATCCCAAATCCAGAGGGGCAAATCCGTATGAAGCAGCCGTCACGGCGGATAGACTTGCTAAATTTTTCCCTTTTGACGAGAGTCCTAAGAGAATTGAAAAGAGTGTTTGGCAAATGTGGAGGGTGAAATCTACAGACCCAGATTTTCCCCATAGAGATTTGGTGAACAAATGGAAAAACGAGAATCCAACATATCAGTACAACTTACTCACTGACGATGAAATTTTGGAAGTTCTCAAAATCCATTTCAAAGATACCGTCCCAGAAGTTTTAGAGGCATTTGAAATGCTTCCCAATAAAATTATCCGTTCAGACTTCTCCAGATACTTGCTTATTTTTCTGAACGGTGGTATTTATGCTGATATTGACACAGATTTACAAAAGCCGGTTGACACATGGTTCGACTCGGATAGGAACGTTGGATTTGTTGTCGCAGTGGAAGAGGATATCAACGTTGAAAACTGGCAGCATTATATGACAAGAAGAATTCAGTTCGAGCAATGGACTTTCAAAGCTAAAGCAAGACACCCAATTCTAAGAAAGTTGATTGCCAAAATTGTCGAAACAACTTTCCAGGCTAAGAAGAATGACAAACTTCAAGCTTACTACAAAGATTTCAAAGGCGTTGATAGATGTGCTTCCGTGGATATCATGGAATGGACGGGGCCAGTTGTTTGGACTGATACTATCTATGCACACATCAATTCGATCAATGATCCTACTATTGTTGACATTGATCACCAAAGGGATATTGCAGGTGAGCTCTATGGTCCAGAAATTGGTGAAGATGAAATAATATCTTGGAAGTTCTTTGCTGGTTTGAGGGCACCAGTTATGATTGATGATGTTGTGATTTATCCTAGAGCTTCATTCAGAGAAGACAAGGAGAATAATTGTGGGAAGTATTGTTATGTTAGCCATCAATTTGGTGGCTCCTGGAAAAACAATGGTAAAGGAGAAATTAAACCAGGTATGGAAGGTTACGAAGGTCCAGAGCTGGGTGAGATCGAAGAGCTCAGGGCAGCTGATGTCAGTAGAAGAGACTATATCCCTCCTGCAGTTGATGAGGAGTCATCTAGTGATGCGAAGACACTCAAAAAAAGGTGCTGGCATCCTTATTCGCCATATTGAGAGGATTTTGATGGCCTTAGCACAAAGTAATGGATTTATGAAGAACCTTTTTTCGAGAATAAGTTGAAATTTGCTTGAAAGTATTCCTTCTAATACTGATGAACTTGTAGCGGGAAACAAACGGATTGCTTTTAAAGAGCGCAATCAGTATAAATGTTCTTTGAACGGTGTATGGTGGGTGGCACTCAGAGTGACTTCCTTCTTGAATCACCAAATGACGGGTCATCATAATCTGAGTGTCACACACATTTTTTTAGTACCATAATTTTTTCTTTGAAAATTGTCGTCGACAAAAAGAACTTGGATCTTGCAAGTTAAAAAAACTCATTTGCTCCTTTCCAGTGAAGTTGAGCCTTTCATCATCAGACCGCTCCTGGTGCGTGACGCTCTAACTATCAGGTGAATCATTTGTGTTTGTTTTCATGAAGTCTTCTGTTTCTATTTCCAAAGTAATGAATACTTTTGTTAGAAGGTTTCAGTCCACCTGGTCTTCGTCCGGAAAACGACTCGTTTCTCCCTCATCCATACCTTATGTTGAGTCACAAGCCCCAGTCATACAAAAATCGCCAGAGGCCAAGAGACAGAGGAAGAGGCTACTTGATAGAACAGGCCTAGTGGGAATCAAAAGAGGAATGACATGCTTCTATGATAACTTAGGTAATAGACTCCCTGCGACGGTGATCGAAGTTGACCAAGTCGAGGTTATTTACAACAAGACATGGCAGAAAAATGGTTACAATGCAGTTCAGCTAGGTTACGGCTATAAACCCAAGAATCAGACAAAAGCCATGCTTGGACATTATCGCAATGCCAAAGTCTCACCTAAGCAATATATTTGGGAGTTTCAGGTCAAGTCAGAAGCTGGACTATTGCCTCTTGGGACACAAATCAAGGCGGATCATTTCAAAGTCGGTCAGCTGGTCGATGTTATCTCTAAAACGAAAGGTAAAGGTTTTGCAGGAGTCATGAAACGATGGAACTTTCATGGTCTGAAGGCCTCACATGGTGTTTCCCTAGCCCATAGATCAGCCGGTTCTACCGGTCAAAATACATCTCCTGGTAGGGTTCTACCGGGGAAAAAGATGGCAGGACATTTGGGTGGAGAGCTCAATACAATTTTCAGTTTGGAGGTTTTGGATACAAATGCTGCTAAAGGGTATTTGATTGTGAAGGGATGTGTCAGCGGTGCTAATGGCTCTTTTGTCAAAGTCAGGGATTCACTGAAGACGTTTGGCAGCCACCTCATCACGAGTCCCGTGCAGAAGGCTGGGTAACTCAAAGATTGGGCAATTGATATCGAGAAGCTCGTTTTTCCAAAAGTCAATTCCATAGGCTACATAATAATCGATCATCGTGTACATATGTAAGTATCAACCCCTTCCGTAAGCACCACTTGCATGGGTATATATCAAAGTATGCTCTCATTCAAACAATGCTTCGTCTGATGATCTCATTAACCAAACTAAGTGGGTAGGCTGGCCCATGTCCATGGCAAACTTCTGCTCCTTTCAATTGATCCATCAATTCTGGTATGTTAATCTCAAGGTCTTCGTTTGTAGTGCTAAAAGAATGCAGATAGTCCCAAACAGCTGAGACCGTCAAAACTTCTTCATTATTGTGTTGATAAGTCTCGCTCGAAAACGTCGCTCCGTTCAAATAAGATTTATCAGACGAACTTCCTTTTTTTCTAAAAGTCTGAGCTTCAGAATCGGGCACCTCGGAGTGCACATTATGTTGTCTGAAGTCTATCAAAGAAGAAATGAATTCTTCTCTCGTTCTCGGAAAATCAAATGTTTTTCCGTTGGCATGGAAACCAGTGGTCGTAGAAAATCCCTGTAAGCCTGTTCCATCGGACTTGTGTAGTAATTTATTTTCAATGCCCAGCTTTGCGTTTCTCTGTTTGAGCTTTTCGAGCTCCCTCATAAGGTTCTGTTTCTCACTTTCTGACTGGGACAATTTGGCTGAAAGCTCTCTCAGCTTCCCCTCCTTTCGTTCACGGAAAGCTCTTTGTGCCGCTCTATTTTGCGCCTTTCTTCTTTGAAGTAATTCTTCTTCCGAAGCCTGAGGCTGATTTGAGGCAGAACTGTTGGAGGATTCATCAGCTGAGATGGAACGTTCAGGAATATTCTCTTGAGAATGATCATTTGAATTGGCTTCGTTGATCAACCCATTAGTCAAATGTCCAGACTCCAAATCTTTTGTGATACACTCCTCTACTTTTTCACAGGTATCAGGTAACGATGTATTTCTGTCGGTTGACGGAGATAGCGAAGGGTAGTTATTGTGGACGAAAGAGTTATTTTGAAGCTGCTGTTGCTGGAATACGTGGTCAGAAAGATCATGAGTGTACTCGAATTCGTGCGGACTCACTAGGGAAGCATTAGGGGTCAGAAGCGATCGGTGAGAGTAGTCTGCTAGCTGTTGAGAATGTTGTAGTTGTTGGATGCCTTGATGATGAAGACCTTCATCTTTCACCAGTCCAGAGTTCATGCCTGGGTAATGATCCTTCAGTTTGCCTGAGTTGGCTTGAGTCCAATATTCGGAGCTATCTGTTCCAATGTTCATGGATATATTTAACACAAGCAAATTTGTATCGCAAACGGGCAAATTATAAATTTCGAATAGCTGTGAAAATCAGCACAGATAATCAAAGCTATAACACTGAGATTTTTGGCTGCCTATATATTGTCTCAAACCTTGGCGGAGTCACTGTCAGTCTGTAAGTAGTTAGTCAATTAATTCTAGCTAAAAGTCAATATAAAAGAGCACCCAAGGTTCTGCGATGTTCATTACTTTTTTTGTTGTCTGTGGATGATTACGATAGTGGTGAGTAATCAACAAGGCCGGCTGAAAAGTTGAGATACTACAGCGGAATGGGGGTTTTTCATTGGATTTGTGATCATATATATAGACGAAATCGTGAGACCCCACTAACTAAATGAATCATTATGCATTCTGTTTTTATTGGAGAAGTGTGAATATATTGAAGGGCTGATCATCACCATACAAACCAATGTCGCTCATATTATGACAGCTTTTACTTATCTGACTTTATGATAAAAGGTCAATTTGATGATATATATACAAGAAAAACAGCTAATGTTAAATGAACTAAAACTCAAACTTGAAATTGGTGGGATTGTAGTTGTTCAGAGCTGCAGTATACGTATGATCTGCAGCTATAAGATTAAATGATAATAAACAATCATTTAACTTTCTTCGATTTCAGTTTGATCGTTTCACCATTCAAATAGATACCTTTTCCTTTAT